>CAKLNU010000791.1:0-227856 GCA_922788865.1 Poeciliopsis turneri
CAAGAATAGCAGTGCAGTGACTAATTAAATAATTATAAATAAGAATGTAATACAATATAAAATTATGGAAACTAATAATGTTGAATAATATGAATGCATATGTTGCTTTTTGTAGATAGACATAGGTGTAAAACAATGGTATCATATAGTCAATACAAACACTTTGTGTTCTAGCCTCTACTATGGTAGTATAATTGTATTTAAAACTAAAGATTCTCTAATGCATTTGTATTTATTTTGAAGGCAAGATGCCTAATTAGAGGTTAAAGCAATATTTATAAGATTATGAATATATTTGTTATATGTCATGTGATACCAGCAAAGTTTATACAGATGGCAAAGACGACGGAATTTCACTCTGTCAAAAGTAAGATGGCTCCCAAATCTGCCGTTTGTGATTTAGGGTGTTCCTAAAGACACAATGTGAGGAAGATGAACCTCACAGCAGATTCTGGACTCGATCTGCTGAATGTTAAGCTAGAACTCATCAGCTGGAAAACATGAAAACACACACACACACACACACACACAGACACACACACACACACACAACACACACACACAGACACACACACATAGACACGACACATACAATACAGACACACACACACACACACACAGACACATGCAGACACACATATGCACACACACACATAGATATTACATATTACATATTATTAGATATTATTATAGATATCATATTATTATTATTATAATATTATATATTATAGATATTATTATTATTATTATTAGATATTAGATATTATTATTATCATAGATATTATTACATAGATACACACACACATATCAGACAGCATACACATAGACATACACACAGCATAGACACACACAGACACATAGACACACAGACATGAGACATACATATAGACACTAGACATATATACATAGGATATTATAGATATTTATATATTATTTCATATATATTATATAATATAGATATACATTATTATAATATAGGGATATTATTACATATATAGATATCATTATTATTATTAGATATTATGATACATATAGATGTTATTATTATTATTATTAATATGTACATAGTACAGATATTATACATACATACATACACATGACATAGTATAGGGTCATAAACATACATTATATATTATTATAGATACATAGATATTACATATAGATATCATATATATATTATTACATACACATACACACATAGACATTATATATATACATAAGACATACACATTATTAGACATACACATACATAGACATATAGATACACACATAGACATTATTATTATTATTATACATTATTATACATATAGATACACATATTATTATTATTATTATATAGACATATTATTATTATTATAGATATTATTATTATATACACAGACATATTAGTACTATATAATATTAATACACACACACACATAGACATACACACAGACACACACACACATGACACACAGACATAGACACACATTACATACATATACACACACACATAGACATACACATACTAGATACACACATAGACATATTAATACTATTAGATATACACACACTATACACATATATCATAGACATACACATTACTAGATACTATTATTAATATTATTATTATAGATATATACTATTAATATATCATTATTATACATTACATATATTAGATATTATTACTATTATTACTATAGATATTACATATTATTATTACTATTACATCATAGATATTATTACTATATATAGATACTATTACATATAGACATACTACATACACACACATACACACACATGACACACACTACACAGACACACATAGACACACACACACACACACACACACACACACATAGACACACATAGACACACATAGACACGTGCATATGAATACACACACACACACACACACATAGACACACATAGACACGTGCATATGAATATGCACCACCAAATATATATATTCAGTATTATTTATAATAATCTTTTTTTTTCCCTCAATATATTTGTATTATTTTGTGTTTATATAAATATCTACTAATAATTCCTTTTTTGATTAAATTACTATCAGCATATTGAATACTACTGTACTATTCTGATTAAGAATATTTACATATACTGAACTGTGTATCAGTCCAACTTAAAAATAAATTGATTTGTAAATGTAGCTATGAAGGGCGTTTGAAGAATGTTTCCAGTAATAAAGTATGAAAATATGATAAGTATTTAGCGAGTTATTATTGATTAAATGCGCTGATACTTCACTGCACCAGCCAAACATGATGCTGAAGGGAGCAGCAGAGGAATCTCTGTGAAAATCTAATAGACCTCCAGAGACTGTCCTTCCTCTGACATCACCGACAGGAACCTCCCATTTACACCTGAATGAGGTGGGACCTCTAGTGGTCAGCAGAAAAACTGCGTTTCTTATTATAACTATTAAAAAAAAATCAATCACGACAACAACGCCAGAATATTACAAGAACAAAATTATACAACAGTAAGTTGAAATAAGAGGAGAAAAAAGTCATGATAAAATGAAAGACTATACATCTTATGAGAACAGGAAGCAGCGGGTGGAGCAGAGGCTGCAGTTCTGATCGCAAACCCAGAACCGACTAAGAATATTTAAATATATTCCTTCCAGGAGAAGAACCTCCCCACGCCACTAGAGGCAGCATCAGGCCTGAAAAGATACGACTCAGGAGCAGATTTAGAAGAACACAGGAAGCTGCAGAATCTGTTACAAACTGTGAGCTGAAGTAAATAAAAGAGAGAAGTTCAAATACTGAGAGTGAAAATCCTTCCTAAAGGTGAAAATATATCACAGATTTCACAAGAAAATAGAAACGGGAGACATGGATAAAATAGGAAATAGCGCCCCCTTCACTTCCGGAGTGCAATGGTCCTGTTTCCATATAAGGTCTGAGACTGACAGCGGTCTGTCGCCCTTCCTGTTAGCTGCAGGAAGGGCGTTCTTCCAGAAACATGGTAACAGATTATAGGAAAGAAAATATATATTATGAGAATAAAGTGGTAAAACGGTAGAAATAATTTCTGATAATAAAGTTGAATGTTTTTCTATTTTCTTCCTGATTGATGATGTAATGGCGTTCTTACGCGTTGCCTTTCCCGTTGTAGACCCACTTGGTGGATCCCAGACCCTCGTAGTCGGAGCCCCAGTAGAAGAGACAGGCGTTGATGTGCAGCGAGTAGAGCAGGTAGGTGGAGGTCCGGATCACCCTGGGCAACAGGTTAGAGGTCGGATGTGGTTGGATGCGGTTGGATGTGGTTGGTTGGATGTAGTTGGATGTAGTTGGATTGGTGTAGTTGGATGCGGTTGGTTGTAGTTGGATGCGGTTGGATGTAGTTGGATGCGGTTGGATGTAGTTGGATGGGTTGGATGTAGTTGGATGTGGTTGGATGCGGTACCCACCGGTAGATGTAGGCCTTCTTCATCACAGCCTCCATCCGGTCGTTGAACTCGAAGAACACCATGTACTGGGAGAGAACAACCAATCAGCTGCTTCCCCTGGACAGGCGAGCAAGAGGAGGAAGAGGCCTGACCTTCAGCAGGCGCGGGAAGCGCAGCAGCGAGTTCACTCCAGTGAAGTAGTAAAGTATCTCCATGGGGAACAGGCTGATGACGTCCATCTGGGAACAAATGGAACACGGGTCAGAACCTTAAGGGCTCCAGAATCCGCATCATTCGCTGCTCTAGCAGAACATTCTCACCTTGAACCGTTCGGTGGTCATGTAATGCTCCCTCATGTCCTTCTTGTCACACTGTCAGGTAGAACCAGTGAAACCAGTTAGAGCCGTTCCTGCCGGTCGGACGCAGAAGGTCTCCTGTGTTTACGCACCACGATGTCTCCGCCGCGGACGAACTGCAGCCGCGGCTGGAAGACCAGGATGTCTGCGATGTAGATGAAGTCGCAGGTGTAGTCGGCCAGCAGCCACAGGTGGATGTTGTCGGGAGTCTGGTAGGGGAACGCCCAGCGCACCGGGATCAGCCACACGTTCCAGTTCCACGCCGCCACCACGAAGAACAGCCAGATCACATAGATGATGTCTGCAGGACGGGGAGACAAGAGTTATGGGAAATCACCGGGAGAATGTGGTCGGTTCTGGGAGGAGAGCTCACCAGTGAACGGGTCGATGCTGGACGGGAAGCGGTACTCCAGGATGGACCGTAGCCAGTCGGGCATCGGGGGAAGTTTGGGGAGCTGGACCGGATGTCCCAGGAGTTCAAACTGGAACAGACCCGCTTCCTGCGGTGGTTCCGGTTCGTCCTTCTTCTCCTCTCCAGGCGGAGGCGGCGGAGGAGCCGGTGGAGCTTTGGCAGGAGCTGCAGGGATCAGGAGAGACGGTCAGGGTTCCGGTCCAACTGAAAATCCCTGAGGGATCCCACTGGATCCAGGAAGCCAACTGGATCCTGTTCTCTTTGGGCAAGCCGATTGCATCCAGTGGTAGGCTCAGTGGATCCCGGATGAGGGGACCTGGATCGGGGCGACCTACAGGCAGTGGGGCTCTCCTCCTCGGACTCATCGGGATCCACCAGGCGGTCTTTGTGTCGCTCCGTCCGGCCCTTGAAGAGCCCGACCAGCTGGTTGAGGCGCTCCTGGACCGTGACGCTGGCCACGCTGGCGGCAGACTGCGGCCGCATCCTGCGGGGAGAACGGACACGCTGAGGATGCCGCTGATGGGGGAGGGCCATGCTGCGTCTGGGTCGGGGTCTCACTCATCGTCTCCCTGACTGGACCGAGCCTTCAGCAGTTCCTCGTCCTCCTCGCCTGCTGTCAAGTCAGCTCTGCAGACAGCAGCACATCCAGAACCCTGTGAGCCATAAATCACCATAAATCATCTCCTGTTAGATGATTTATGATGATTTATGGCTCCAGAGTTTGAACCAACAGACTGATCTGGATGAAGAGCCACCAGCAGCTTTCAGGGTCAAACAGAACCAAAGCTGCCATTTATTAAAGATACAGAACAAACATGTTTCCAGAGCTCAGCAGCAATATCTGCAAATATTGTGACGATGTCTTTGGAGACACGATTCGTTTGCAGGTTGACGGCTCGGTTCTGACCCGCTGACCCGTCTCTTCTTCTTCCACTGAGTAAAACTGAAATATTCCTGCACATTTTCAGTTTTGTGTTTTAGATTCAGATTTTGCCGCCTCTTTCTCTTTTATGAAACCCATTAATGTTGCCGCCATTCCTTCCTTGTCTTTACCATAGTTGAATGTTTTAATGCTCCTCCTGCCGGGTGGAGAGATGAACGGCGCCCCCTGCAGGCCTGCTGCTGTTACCTGAGCTGAGGCAACATCAGCCTGCTGGTCTCCGGTTCAGGGGTCGTGATTATCTGTGGGATGCTCAGGTTGAGTCCGTGCAGCTCGTCCGGATCTGCAGCCTGCAGCAGGAGCGCCGGAGCGTCGGCGTTCCTGCAGCTTCCTGAGGTTCAGAGCAGAAGACACGGTGCCAGCATGAGAAAATTGGAGCCGGGCTCTGGGTCGAGCATCGACAACAATCACCCAACTGAATGCTTTTTAACCTCTGACTGGACTTACAGCCTGGAATGAAATGACTGTAGTTAGGAAAGGAGGACGATCACTCCAGATTTACTCAGATCTCAATTTATTAAAGCCCAGATTGTTTTAAAATAACTGAACAGAAAACGGTTTAATCAAAAGTTCAGGACATCTCCTCTGTGTTTCCAGACGAATAATGACATTTTACTAAATTTATAAAATATTTACTGATGGCAACAGCTATTATTCAATAAATGTCAGATTTTAGTTTAAGGTGAAATGGCTATAGATGTTGATTTTATGACTTTGCCAGAAGTCAAAATCTGAAGGTCTGGCAAATCCAGCTTCCGTCTGTTGAGATGAATAGAAATGGGGTTTCAGATAGCTCCTCCCCCAGACCACATAGCTCCTCCCCCAGACAACATAGCTCCTCCCCCAGACAACATAGCTCCTCCCCCAGACCACATAGCTCCTCCCCCAGACAACATAGCTCCTCCCCCAGACCACATAGCTCCTCTTCGATAATTTCTTTTACTTTGAATTAGATTAGGTATCTAGCCATTTAAGTTAGAGTCCAGGATTGCTAAGAAAACCTTTGAATGACTCAGCTTCACATTTTTAACCATTGATCACTTTCTATGCAGATGACGCTGATGTTATTTAAAAACTCCCTACACTTTCACTTGAATATATTTATATATTAAGTTTGTTTTATTTATTAATGGGATTAGCTCTAATTTCTAATTAATGAAGAGCACAACAGTAACTAAGTCATTGCCCATTAGAACATGTTTCAGAGTGTGGATAATATTCACAAACTCCTGATATCTGTTGAAATAAAAACAATGTGGTTTGTTTTTGCAGTGAGTTTTCCTGCCGTCAATGTAAAAAACGTCTGATGAGGAAACTGTTTGGGATTCTTTTGAGTCAGATACTCTGGAGCTAAACTTTTTAAATTCTTTCTCGGATCCACAGAAAATGATTTATTAAAACTTAACCTAAGATCTTCTGTTGATTCCTGCCAACTGAATTCTGTTTCTGTCCAGAATCGCTAACAAAAATATGACATAACTACGTTCTAACCATTTGATCACGCTCTATGCAGATGACACTGATGTTAGTTCAAAACTCCCTACCATTTCATTTCAGCCCCAAAGCAAGTTTTTAAAACAAGGAATCCCGACCCGCTGATTCAGAGGAGGATGCAGAATTTTTTTGAGACATCAAGGTGCCTGCTGTGTTTTCCAGGAGCGTTGCTTCAGACAGCTGATCCAGATCCATCTCCTGTTGGAAATGTTTTTAGCATCATGAAGATGAGCTGCTCTGTTCTGGTGAATCAATCCATGAGCTCACAGCTGCAGGGGGCTCTGAGGAGTTCAGAGAATTATCAGTTGATGCATTTAAATCCGTTCAGATTTGGAGAAAATATCAACAGATATTTGCTTGAAGAAGCCACTCAACTTTGGATGTTCCTGCAGAGAACGTCAACATGACAGAACCTAAACTTTGCTTCCCTACAGAAATTCTGTGAAGTGACTTCACCCTCAAGTCCAAATCTATGGAACCTGCTCACAGTTTTTCTGTCACCTTTTATTTGTTTCAGGAGTTGTGTTTGTGTTTTTCTATCTACATCAATGAAAACCTGGATTTTCAGTTTTAGGACCAAAACATGGCTGAAGATGAGCTGATAAACTCTCATCCAGTCTAATGATGAAGGAAGTTTCAAACCTCCTAAAAGCAGCAGGAGGCGCCAGATTGAACAGCATTTAGATTCTAGATGGTTCATCCTGAAACAGCTGATCTGATTTACTGAGGTTTAACACAACAGAAAATAACTTTATATTGAGTTCATAAACATCCCAGAGAGAAATGAAACAAACACAGCCGACATGACGCATTTCTCTTCATAACAGCATCAAAGACAGCCTGATCCCACGGGTTCAAAACTTTTATTGGTTAAACAGAAAAAGGAGCAGAAACTCTGAGGTGACAATCGGACAGCCAGGTAACAATGAGTGTGAAACATTTCAACAGAGACCTGAAGTAGCTGTACAGGCTCCGCCCACCGGCAGTAGGCTCCGCCCTCTTCTGGGAGACGCAGCCGCAGAGCTAACCATATTAAGAAAAGTCTGGATTTGTAGTTCAACATTTCAGACTGAACTCAGGTCATCCTTGGTGTTTCAGCTCCTTTTCTGTCTGCTTCATTGCAGGGGAAAAGCATGCGGTGACTGTGGGAATAAAAGACCAAGTTGTTTTTGTACGATGGCCCATGAGCAGCAGATGGTAGCAGAGCTGGAAAAGCTGCTCTGTCTTTATTCCTATTAAGTATATCAGGTTTGCTTTGTTTCCATAGCAACAGATCTCAGACACCTGCTCTATGTTTTCAGCAATAAAGGTTAACTTTATGAAGAAATTATTGTCTAATTTATAACAGTCAGTTCCTGCAGGATTCTGTGATTTTTTGCAATAAAATAAAGAATAAAGGAGCAAATAATTTTTTGTGATATCTTTAATGTGATAAAACAATCTGTTCATTTACATGGAGAACAGTGATGCTACTTTTTACTCGCTGCATCAATCAAGGATGATAAACTGACATCTAGTCAGGCCGAGGCAGCAGAAGTAAGAAATACTGCCACCTGCAGGTGGGACTTGGCTTCACTTTTTGTGGAAAATTTGCAAAAAACTCAGTTCTGCATTAGTGGGAAAAACGTGAGGATCTGTTGATCGAGAGTGAGTGTCAGTGAAGCTGAAGGAAGTGAACTGGGTCGAGGTTTGGTCGGGTTCTGCAGCCTGAAGATCCAGTTTAAATGTTGCTCTTTGCTGAGATGTTGCCATGCTGGTTCTTCTGTTCAAGTGAAACCAGAACCAGAACTCTGCAGCAGATTATTGGGTCCACTAGTTTCCAGCTGCTTCTAGCTTTATTTTGCAATTTTAGATAATAATTAATCTGCTGATTTTAAAAATATTTGCTGGTTTGGGTTGACATTTTTAACCTAGATTTTAAATTATTTGTGTTTGATGCCAATGAAGCGACAAATAATTTGGTTCTGTCAGTTTCATCTCAGAGAGCCACAGGAAGCAGGAAAGAGGACACTTCCTGTTCAGTCTGTCCACCTGAGGTTAAATGGCCACCAGAGGGAGCTGCATGCTGCAGAGGAGGAGCAGCTTTATTTGGCACTTTCCAAGCTGGAGCTACAGATGGAGGGTCTATCAGGTGTCTGGGGGGTGCCGCTGCAGGATGGAGAGCTTAAGGCTGCTCAGGTAGCCGAGGAGAGCAAAGCGGCTAGCCATGCTGCTCCAGTGCTGCTGTGTCTGCTTCTGGAGCTGCGACAGCTGCTGGGCCAGTTCTGGGTGGAGACTCGGCATGGACAGCGTGGGGGGCGTCAGGTCGTGCTCCTGCAGCAGTGTCCTGCAGCGCTCCACGCACTCTGCAGCAAGCGGGAACTGAAGCAGGAAGCTCTTTATGGGAAAACAGACGCTGGGAGCTGCATGGAGAAACATCAGTGAGAAAACTCACAACTGGAACTGATCAACATTTATCGTCTAGAGAGGGAAACCACTGGCAGCACTGGCACAGACTGAGCTAGCAGTGACTGAGCTAACAGGAACACAGTTAACGCAGATGGAGCTAGTATGGAGAGAATTAGCATGTCCAAAGCTAATGAGCTAGCCTGAATAGATCATTGGTGTTTGAGTCAAAGAGTTTCCCGTCTCTCACCTCCAGATCCTCCTGCCTCTTCTTCTTCTGCTGCTGCTGCTTCGCTCTGAGCAGAGGAAAAACACGGACACATGAAGCTGCTCAGATGGTCGAGTCAAATAATCCTAGTTTCACGGGGAAGGGATTGTGAAAATATGAAATGTTTTTCACACGTCGCATCGCAGCTCAACGAATGTAGAAATGTTACCTGAATAAACATATCTGTGCTTCATAACAGGCTAGAAAAGTTTGATGTTTTCTTGTGTGTCTCTTACAGTCCACCATTTGGTTTGGTATGTTTAGAAAATTACTGACACCTCTAAACAAACAGATTGTTTGTTTTTCATTCAGGGAATCTGATTGGCTCATTAGGACAAATCGGTCACCAGGTCACAGGTCAGATATGATCCTGATGTTCGTGGAAAGTCACCTGCTCTGCATGGTGGGTAGGGGCCTCTTCAAGGTGTGGTTCTGGTTGTTGGGTTATGGGACTCTCCAGATCTCTCCTCTCTGACGCTGGCTCCACATCGGTGGACGAAGGAGTCACCTGGTCTGCTGGTTCAGGTGCAGTGGGCGGGGCCTCCACCTGCTTCTCTTCAGCTGCAGCTTCAGGATCGTCTTCAGCTGGGCAGACGTCCAGCAGACACCTGAGAAGAGACGAGTGAATGAAAAGAGACGGAGGAGATGTGAGGTTGAGACCAAACTGGAACATTTAACATCTCCAGCTGCTGTGGTTCTTCCTCTCTGCTCTGAACCAAGCCAGCCTGTTCCCCTCCTGGCCTCTGGGGGCGCTGCACCAAGAACCAGAGAAGGAAACAACATTAAAACCTCTGAAGACACTGAGAGCAACTTCCTTCTTCACCAGATGGAAACAAGATGGAGGCGTCAGAGTTTAGTGCTGGAGGATTTCTCTTTAGTCTTTGGCTAAAGACCAGGAGCCATTTCTGCTGCTAGCGCTAGGCTAACATGTTAGCTTTGGTCGGATTTACCCAGAATGCCCTGTGCTGTAGTCTACTTCCTACTTTTGGAGATACTCAGACTGAAGTTTGGAGGACTAGAGGTCAAAGGTCAATAAACATTCACATCAACTAGACTGGACTTTATAGGCAAACGGACTGGAGTTGGACTAAAGCAGACTGAACAGAAGTTGGAAAACTTCTGACTCCTCCCAACAAAGAACGTTTTAACCACCTAGTCGACATCTGGTTCATGACCACGCATGGTGGTTGGATGACCATGCATCCAACCACCATAGTGCCACCAGCAGGCCTGGTCTAGTCATTGCACCCTAGGTAATGACTTGAAGGGCTTCGGTGTTTATGAGGGTCAGAATGAATAATTTTCAACTGAATCCATCAAACCAACATCTGGTCAAGTTAAAAGGTCCAACCCACCTCTTCAGCTCAGTCCTGAATGGCAGAGAGAAAGTTTCAGAAAGTAAGAGAGTTAGAGCAGGGCGAAGACCTTCAAAACACTAAAAACTAACCAAACATCCAACCAACAACCGACCACTGATCCAACCAAACATCCAACCAACCAACCAACCGACCACTGATCCAACCAAACATCCAACCAACCAACCAACCGACCACTGATCCAACCAAACATCCAACCAACCAACCGACCACTGATCCAACCAAACATCCAACCAACCAACCGACCACTGATCCAACCAAACATCCAACCAACCAACCGACCACTGATCCAACCAAACATCCAACCAACCAACCGACCACTGATCCAACCAAACATCCAACCAACCAACCGACCACTGATCCAACCAAACATCCAACCAACCAACCGACCACTGATCCAACCAAACATCCAACCAACAACCGACCACTGATCCAACCAAACATCCAACCAACCAACCGACCACTGATCCAACCAAACATCCAACCAACCAACCGACCACTGATCCAACCAAACATCCAACCAACCAACCGACCACTGATCCAACCAAACATCCAACCAACCAACCGACCATCCATCCAGCTGCAGTGCTAGGTCAGGATGAAGGTGATGCGTTATTCAACTAAGCATTTCTTTCTATTGTTTGGAACAAGCCAGGTGTGCAGTGGAATGATAGGTGGTTAAGCTCCGCCCACAAAACGTGCTAGCTGAGCTGAAGCTAGCAGAGCCTTGTTTATCCAACATGGCTGAACTTACTGCTCTGTCTGCTTCTCCTCACTCTGTTTGCCTTTATTCTCTGTGCTGTCCTCACTGTCGTCCTGCAGGTTCTGCAGCCTGAACGGGCAGAAGAGCAGAGAGCTGCTGGGAAACCCAACATCTGGAACATCTGGAGTTTAAGGAACAGCTGGAGCCTCCAGGAGGGCTGGAGGAATCGGCTCAGAGCTCTGAAACAAACTCAGCTCAGCAGAATCGTTCTGGTGGCTCCCAGCAGAGTCCAAACTAAATAGGAACTAAATGGATCGGGTTTCTGTTAGTATCCATCACAGCCTGGTCCCAACCCATTCCCTCCCTCCTTCATGTTGGAGGTTAAAGGTCGCAGTGTGTCCCACATCCGCCCTTACGCCAAGTCCGTGTTTTAACAAGTATGAAGTGCATTACCCACAATTCATTGGGCAATGCACCAATGACATTCTGAGTTAAAAGGCGGATTTATGGAAATGTTCTGTTGTTTTTCCGTCTTCATAGAAAATATCATGACAAGGCACATTAGTAATAAAAAGTTTGATTTGATAAACTGAGCAGAAAAAGAAGAAATAAAAAGAATAATCACAAACTGACTGAGAAAAATAAAAATATATGTCACAAATGCAAGACAAATTTCAAATCTTAGATATGAACATGTTTGAATAAAAATTGGGCTTTTGTGATTTTATTTAAACACTCTCTAAAATAAAATGATTTCACTTTAAAATGGAGGTGATTTTTAGAAAGCAGTATTAAATATATGACAATTTATCTCTTCATTTCCTGTTAGGCCAAATTTTATTATATTAAAACTTGAAGATGGAAGAGACTTACTGTGTAATATCCACTTTTTAAAATCTTTCTAAAAACATTAATGAAACTGCAATTTAAAAATGTATTATTGTCTCAAATTCTCAGTCGCAAACGCAGGAACTGATGCTTTATATAAGATGATTACATTAATATCTTAAGTTTGCTGTGGGAGTGGAATAGAGAGCTGCTTGGTTGTATTATCATCATTGTTGAAAATGGACTTATTTAACAGTGTGTATATCACTTTAAGAGCTCAGGGAGCCGGCTGAATAAGCTTCACTCTGATTGGTTCAAGCTGCCATTAGTTGTTGAAAGAGCCGTCCAGAGATTGGGAGTGTGTAAATGAATAAAAGTAAGTTTAATCATTATTTAAACAAGATTTGTTTACCTGTGCACCTTCAGTATATACAGTATGGCAGTTTAAAGAGTTAAGGTTATGATAATGTGATTTGCAGTTTGTTTGTTGTCCCTTGCTGCCATCTGCTGGACAAATTGGGAATAGCCGTTTGTGGTGAGCGGAAATAATAACTTTTATTTGTTTGTTTTCTGTATTTTTTCTAGTTTTTGTAGACCACTCTCAGCTCTATTAAAGAAAACCAAGACCTGAAACTTTCTTATCATTCTCGTGGTGGCTGTTCCATTTAAACAACACTAACTGAAGGAAGCACAACAAGTTGTCCTGAACTTGACCTCTGACCTCTGATATGATCTTCACTTTATACGAAACTAACTTTTATAAAACAGATGGTTTTATGGGTGAAAATCATGTCAATAGAGACATGATAAGTAGACTGATTAATATTAATACATTTTAATGTGTATTTTTGCCTCCTTGGAAATGTGAAATAAGTTCACAGAGCGATCTGTGTCACAAAAAATAGAATAAAATCAGTTTTCAAAAGTAAAATATTGAAATAACTGTTGTTTCTCTGAATATGAGGGATTATTTTCAGCAGAAATATCTTTTCTGTACATTTAAAATAATCTGTTTTGTGCTTTTAGCAGCAGGATGCCTGAACAGGGACCAGGCCGCCATTTTGGATGTGACATTACGACCCAGGCCTTCTGTCCCAACCCTGACCCCTGACCCCTGACCCTGTCCACGCTCTGAGGGGCAGGGTGCTAAGCTCTGGACCGGGCCTGACGGCGACGCATCGGTTCTACAGGAAACAGATCAGTGGAAGGAAACCAGCAGGTCCAGTCTGATTACTGGTTCAGCAGACAGAACCGGGTTGGACCTGCTGAGCCTCAAACTGACCCAACCAGGATTAAAGCTCCAGAACCGCCCAGAACGGGTCAGCGGTGACTCACTCCGGTTCGTCCTCGTTCTCCTCCTCCAGGATGTTGGGCAGCCTGCAGACACACAGAGACTCGGGTCAGAACCGGGTTCTGCCTCTGGCCCGGTTTTGGTTCCAGACTCACTGGTCGTTGGACTCCGGCAGCGTTTCTATGACGATCTTGGCCGAACGCTCCACCTCCAGCTGCCGGACCGCCTCCGCCGCCGCCTGCCGGGCCATCTCCTCGGCAACGCGGGCCGCCTCCAGCCGCTGCAGCCTGACAGGAGAGCCGGTCAGAACCGGGACTGGACCGGTTCTGATGAGGAAGAGGAGCAGCTGACCTTTCCTCCATGTGAGCGCCGTCGCCTGCTTCCTTCTTCACGCCGTCCGCCTGCAGCCGGCAACAGATTTATTGATCAGACGTGTCGCGCCTGATGGGATCACGTTTTAAATCA
Organism: Poeciliopsis turneri; assembly: GCA_922788865.1. Classification (NCBI taxonomy): domain Eukaryota; kingdom Metazoa; phylum Chordata; class Actinopteri; order Cyprinodontiformes; family Poeciliidae; genus Poeciliopsis; species Poeciliopsis turneri. The sequence continues at coordinate 13,919 of CAKLNU010000791.1, forward strand.
TCGCTGTGAAATTGTTGAAATGGAAAAATTTGGAAAACATCCTCAGTTTGCAAAAAGCGAAGAAGTTTGGGACTTTTCCAAAAAGGATTCCAGTGGAGGTGGATGAGGTGAGAGGAAGTGAGGCCTCCATCCTGGCGGCTCGGCGCCGAACCAGAGGAACAGCCGGACTCGGCGACCTGGTTTTTCCGGCCGCCTTCCGCTGGTCGGATCAAACCGCCAGGCTGGATGGAAACGCCTGATTCAAGCTTTTATTTGCCAGACTTTGAAATTTTGCTCAAATGTTGCAGGACGGTTGGATGGAAACGTGAGTCACATGCTGAGTTTCCAAATCTTTTCTATTCTCTGCTAATGTTGGAAACTCTGCGTTGAAATTTCTGTGTTTCTGTGAAGTGAATTAATTTTCCTAATTTGTGAAATCGTGTGATTAATGGAACCGCGGCGGCAGACCGACTGGTTCCAGTTCAGCTGCAGAAACTCACCTCTTTCACAGTCGGCAGCTCTTGCTGCGCCTCCTGCTGCGCCTCCTGCTGCGCCTCCTGCTGCGCCTCCTCCTGCGCCTCCTGCTGCGCCTCCTCCAGATCCTCCAGCACCAAGTCACTCATCTTCTGAGCGCCACTGACTGACAGGCAGGAAGAATCTGTCACTATGGATCCCTCTGGATCAACTGGATCCCTCCCACCTGAGGATCTGCTGTGGTCTGGATGACGACACGCTCTGGCTGGATCACGCAGCCAGACTGCGATCCAGAACTTTTCTGGAAGTGCTACAGTCGTCCAGATGAACTGATCGGTCAGGAAGCGTTTGACCGGATCGTGGCCAGATCCTCTGATCTGAGGTGATCCCTTCAGATCGTCTTCAATGATCTGAAGATCATGGAGGATCTGAACTCTCAGGTAGTTTTGACTGTTTTGGTTTGAACTGAACTTGTTATGCAGATGATGTTAAAGGAAGATTCATTGATCAGAATTGATTTTTTGGCTTTATGACCTGGAGGAGTTTCCCATCTGACTGAAGAGGTTAGGCTCAACTGACTGATTAAACTGATCGATTGGTTTGATAATTATTGGCTGATTGACTGAAAAACTGACCCAGTCTCTGTTTTCCAGATGAAACCTAGACGTTTCTAAAATGTCTGAAGTTACAGATTGATTGATTTGCTGATTGATCGGTTGGTTTATTGGTTGGTTAATGGACTGACTGCTCTGTGTTGGATCAAAAACACTCAAGGCGTTCTAATTTTTTCCAGATCAAATCTTTATTTCCTGCATCGCTTGTGGTGAATTTGCTGCTGAAGTGGAGAACTGAACATCTAGAGCTCCCAGTATGAAGCGGCCCCAAACTGGACTGAAACCAGTTCCTCTACAGAGCCCCTGCTGCCAGTCCTAACCGATCCTCCTGAGGAACATTGGGCTGAACCTCCTGTAAAGTCACACAGTCCTGGTTCTGAACACAGAGTCCTTCTCTTCAGGCAGGTGAAGCTGAAGCTCGTTAAGCTCGTTAAGCTCCAAAGCAGCGAAAGCTTCCTGTGAGCTACAGGACTGATGGCGTCAGTCCACCAGAAGTGTGCTGCTGTCAGTGAGAGCGACTCTGTCCTGCTGCTGCTCCTTTTATTTTAGGGGCTCAGGCGACTTCCCCCCTGAAACAGAAGGAGAAGAGCAGCGCCGTTAGAGTCCGTCTCACCTCTGACAGAAGAACACCGACCGACTGACCGACCGACTGACCGACCGACCAACCAACCAGCCAACCGACCAACCAGCTGTTCTATTCATGACTTTTAACAGCCTCACACTGACGACAGACACCTGTTCAGGTGTTCATATCAGTCCATGTGCAGGTGACGGTTTCCCTGGAAACACAGGAGTAAATCTGAGGATGGCAGGAGGTTCAGATCTCTGCGTTCCAGGATGGATCTCATTTAAACCACACAACAAAGTCCAACAGAAAGCAGGTCTGACACAGAGCCGTAACTCTGCGCTTTCCTGCCTGCAGGCACAACTCAGGGTTTACTTGACCCGTTTCAGCTGGTGGTTTCAGGAAACCGGACCGCATGATCAGAACTAAAGGTCCTAACGGTGGGCAGAGGGGGTCAGGGAGCTAAAGGATGTACTTACTGTTCCGCATGTCATCACTTCCTGTTTCCTGCAAGAAGGAGACAATTCAGAGCCTCAGTGAAGGTCAGCTGACCCCGGTTGGCTGTATGGCGAGTTTAAAGAGACGGCGCGCTCACCGGCCTGGGGACGGGCTGTGGCAGCATGCGGCCGATCCCGCTGACGATCCAACCCACCATGCTGCAAGGCAACAGTTCAAAGGTCAGCTGGAGGCAGGCGGTCGGCTCGGTGCACCTGCCTCAAAGTCTGAGGTCTGGTTTAGACAGCATCATCCAACCAGCATCCAACCAGCATCCATCCATCCATCCATCCATCCATCCAACATCCATCCATCCATCCATCCATCCACCATCCACCATCCATCCATCCAACCATCCATCCATCCATCCACATCCATTTTCTCCCCAAAGATCTTTAGGTCTAAACAACAAATCTGTAAATATTCCACCTACTTTGGCTGCTGCTCTGCTTCCTTTGCAGATCTGAAGAAATGAAAGAAGAGCAGAAGGTTTGAAATGAAATCCTTCCCTGTTACTTGATGTCTTCAGGTGAAGTAAATGTCTCGGAAACATCTACCAGCATTGTGCTTGTTGTCATCAGCAGTTCCTTCAGTTTTTCACACAAAGTCATCAGATCCCCACATTTTTTATTGTCCATGCACAAATTGTCTACAAAAATAATCAAAAACGTTGAGCTTAAGTGATGTTAACTCCCACCTGCAGGTGGCAGCGTTTCTTACTTCTGCCACTCTGCTGCCTCAGCCTGACTTCATGTCAATTATGTGGCAAGTAAAGAAAATTTAGTTACTGAAGAACAAAAATGTTTAATCTCTTATTGTTTCTCATCTTTTTTCTTGAATATGTAGATTTTTGGAGGTTTAATGAGAAATAAATCGAGCAAAATAACTTGCAAATACCTGAAAAGCAGCACCAGAAAATCAGGGATTTTAATTGCAAGAGATTTAAAACACAATCGTGAAATCCTAGAATATGAGTTATTCTGCTGAAAATACGAATCAAACATCCAGATGTAAAGCCGACTAATAGGAGGGAAAACAAAAACTTTGAGAGGAAAAAAATCCTGGTCAATCTGTTTCTGATGGTTGAATCCAACACGACTCACTCCGTCTCTGACGCGGGTCTGGTGGTCGTTGGAGGAACTGCAGGGGGCGCTGTGGCGTTCCAAAGGAAGCACAAATATTTCAGTACAGCTCATCTTCCTGTGAGCATCAGCCATCATCACAAGCAGGACTAACCTTTGGATGGAGCTTCAGACTTGGTGGTTCCTTCGGTCTTTGGGAGGCTCTCTGGCTGAGGAACCACCTTCACGATGCCGTGTTTGATCCAGTCCATCATGCTGGGAGAAAAACACGTCACACAGAACAACATTTACAGGATAAGTAGGTCAGTTCTGACATAAAGATCCACTGCTGAGAAACACTCAGGCAACCGACCAACCAGTGAACAACAACAGAACAACCAGCAAGTCAATCAACTAGCCAATAAACCAACCAACTCAAGCAATTACCAGATGAACCAATTAACAAAACAACTAAACAAATCTTCAAAAATAACTAACCAAATAACCAACTAACAACTTCATCAAGTAATTACCAAAACCAGTCAAAAACAAGAACTCAGCCAAGTAGTTGTGATGCTGAGTCTGACCTGGGAGGAGCGGTCTGGTCCCCTGGCTCCTGCTGCTTCCCGGCACTCTGAGCTTCTGCAGGTCAAACATGGGAATGTGTTGCAACATCAGCTTCCAGCTGCAGCAATACTGCCATGTGTTGATGCTCACCTGCTGGAGCTGCTGCTTGCTGCACCTGAGCAGGAGCAAAATCAGGTGAGAAACTCACAAAACCACCAACAGGTGAAAAGACAGAAATCTGCAGCTGCTGGTTTCCTTCCTTGAAACTTCCTGGCGATTTTAGCAGGACTTCATTTACAAACCACTGATAGAAATATTGTGTTTGGTTTCTTTGATTGCTGCAGTGATGACCTGAAGTGTTGGAGTCTCAGTTCTCTGACCAGTAAAGAGTCCAACCACCATGAAATGCATGACAGCTGGCAGTTGGTCTGGCTGGTTGGTAAAGTTACAGAATCAGAGGAAAAAAGCGACTTTCTCAAAGTCATGTTTTCACCATCTTGTTCACTCATTTCTAAATGCCACAGGTTCAAACTAAATGTTTGGCTTCAAGCTGAAGATTTAGTTCAGTTAAATCTTTCCAGCAGCAGCAGTTAGCCAGATGCATACTTAGCAAGCTAAATACTTAGATGCTAACTAAGTATTTGATTATATACATTTTGGCTTGTAAAGTAAATATGTAGGCGCAAACCTAATATTTAGTTTACAGGCAAATACTTCGTGAGCAAATAAATATTTAGTCATCTATATAAACCAAATATTCAGTTTACAAACTGAATATTTGTGGCTCCAAATAAAATATTTAGCTTGAAGCTAATTAAATGTTTAGTTTAAAAATGATATTTATAATTAAGGACAATGTGCTGAAATGACTGAAACATTAACCTCCATTTTCTCCTCTCATGACAGGTTCAATGAAAAACTAATTATTATTTGTTGCTGTTGATAAATAATAGTGTGCAACATGTTTCATGTCGTGTTCGGTTCTCGGCACTAAACACGTCATCGGTGACGGCAGACAGGGAAACCTGGACGCACCTGAAGCTGCTGCTCGGCCGCCGTAGACTCTCTGCTCCTCGGTTCGGGCTGAGGAACAACTTTCTCCAAACCCTGAGAGATCCAGGCCATCATCCCTTTCCTGTGGAGGACACCAGGGTCAAACTGGACACCAGGGGGCGCCAAAGATCCAGCTAGGTCACTATCTGGCATCCTGGCTGCCGACTGCTTTATGAAGCAGCTCACTATCTGGCATCCTGGCAGCTACTGACGGTTAAAGCAGCTCAGTATTTGGCAGGTTACTCACTCGTCGTCGGGCTTGCTGAGGGACAGAACAGAAAACGTCGTCACGTCGGCACTTCCTGTTTCTAACTGATTCAGAACACGTGGAGGCCAGAGTAACAGCCAAACTCCCTCTGCTTTATTCTGGTTCTGTGACCCAAAACCCAACACAGTAATGTTCATATTTATGGATCTCTGACCCGGTTCACACTGGGCTGCGTTTACCTGGCTGCTGCTGCTGCTGCTTCCTCCTGAGGAAGAGAGGAAACAGAAACATCAGGAGACGATCTGGATCAAAACACCGCCGTTCTTCAGAAATGACAGAACCTGATCCAGTTAGCATTTCCTCCAGAACCCGATCCTAGCTCTGAGTTTTATTAATAAACTGATCCCGGTTCAGCAGAACCTGAACCTGGGTCAGTGTTTTCTACAGAACCGGTCACAGGTCCAACGTCTGGTCCTCACCTTGGCGGTGGAGTTGACCCGGCTTTGGTTGGCCGGAGGCGCCGGTAGAGGGAGAGTGCTGCTGATCCAGGTCAGCATGCCTGGACCCGGACTGAAGACGGGAAACACCAGAATCAGAACCAAGACAATAAACCACTTTGTGTCTTCAGCTGTTCTTCCCTGATGGGTTCCTCTGGGGAAGCGGACCCGTCCGGACTCACCTGTTCCCCGCAGGCGCCTCAACTTCCTGATTCAGTTTGTCAGTTTTTGCAGCTGTTGAGCAAACAGAAAAAAAGTTTAGTGGACAGAAGAAAAGCGAGTCAGTTTCGATGATGCTCCAGGGATCTTACCGTCCTTCTTGCACTCATCTTCAAACGTCACCTTCTTCTCCTGTTCAAAACACAAAACAAGCTTTAAAAGTGAAGCCATGTTCCTCCTCCTGCTCAACGTCTGAGTTCAAAAACTCTGGAAAACCAGCGAGTCTCTGGGCTGGAAGAGACAACGAGTCTGGAAAACTGCAAACTACTGATTCCTAGTCATTACTAAGATGCTTCAAACATTCTGGACACATAGTTTGATTATTATCATCACTAAATGCTTCATAAATGTGAAACAAATTTCCAGAGTATGGAGAGAAACATGTGATCACGGGGGGCATGGCTTACTGGTGCAGGGGGCGGGGCCACGGCAGGGGGCGGGGCCACGGCAGGGGGCGGGGCCGCTTCTGGTTTTCCTTCCTTGGCTTCTTCAGTGTTTTTGGATGGAAGTTCAGGCGGCTGGGGGACGACTTTAACCACCCAGCTCAACATCCTGGAAGAGACCAACAGCCGTCACCTGAGCGATACGAGTCGATAGAAGACCTGGTGACTTGTTCATCAACACGCGGTGAGCAACAAGCCACAGGCGAAAGTCTCGGGGTGAAACCCAGGAAGCGACAGAGATCGTTTATGTCGCTCCGCTAACATGAGCACTTCTGAATGATTAGCTTGAAATTTCACATGCATGAATTTGTCCGGTCACTTGGGTGTCGCCTCAACAAGCGAGACTCAGAGGGAGCGACTTTGCCTCCTGTGTGGAGCTGTCGACTCTGGACCAGAGGTAATGTTGACCCGTATGGGTCTCAAACTGTGGCTGTTAAAAGACCTGGTGTCCCATATGGGTCTCAGTCTCTGGACCAGAGGTTGTCATGGAGCGGATGTCTTCAATACCTCTTTAGCTCTGGTTTTCATGGGACCCGGGGTCCTGTATGGGTCCCAGGCTCTGGTCCTCAGGAGTCTTTGTCTGGCACATTTTAGACATTCCTCTGAAAGGAAAGATGGTTCTGCTGTTGGTTCTGATGGGGACAGTGATGTGAATCCCGTTGGGATCCAGTTCAGGGAGTAACTCGACTGGAAGTGAGTCCAGATCCAGAAACAGATGGAAACTCTGAATAATTAGCCTGATCTCCTCCAGGCTTCCCCGTTCTGTGCTTAATGGTGTTTGGATCTCGTTCAGCTGAGTGTCAGATCCAATCAGAACTGACTGGTCTCGACCCTAATCCTCCCCAGGAGGCCACTGGACACCAATACAAACATTAAACTGGTGCCCAGTTTGTCACTTTCACTCCCCAGTGTGTTATCCGTTTAGCCGGCCGTGAAGTTGGCTGCCTTGAGTTTTTCTGTTCACTGGGTCATTGTGGGTCGACACACAACCTGTGACTTGATTCGGTTCTGAGCTGGTCCAGAACTGAACAGGGCAGTCAGAGAGAAGTGGTCATGTCTTAGGTTCTCCTGGCTGCCACACACCTGGACTAAATGTATGGGTGATTAACAGGATGGTTTTCCAGAGAACCAGGGTGGGAACCACTGCTGGAAACGTCCTTTCCCAGCCTTTCGCCTCCTGGCTGTTTAGTTTCAGGCTTGTGACCAAATCACAAGCCTCTTACAAAACTCACTTGGAGCCGATTAATCGGCTGTTTGTTGACCAACCTACCTACTGAGTGGGTAAACAGTGACTGACCACTTCTCTCTGACTGCCCTGTTCAGTTCTGGACCAGCTCCGAACCGAATCAAGTCACAGGTTGTGTGTCGACCCACAATGACCCAGTGAACAGAAAAACTCAAGGCAGCCAACTTCACGGCCGGCTAAACGGATAACACACTGGGGAGTGAAAGTGACAAACTGGGCACCAGTTTAATGTTTGTATTGGTGTCCAGTGGCCTCTGGGGAGATTGGGGTCGAGACCAGTCAGTTCTGATTGGATCTGACACTCAGCTGAGCGAGATCAAACACCGATTAAGCACAGAGCCGGGAAGCCTGGAGGAGAGTCAGGCTAATTATTCAGAGTTTCCATCTGTTTCTGGATCTGGACTCACTTCCAGTCGAGTTACTCCCTGAACTGGATCCCAACGGGATTCACATCACTGTCCCCATCAGAACCAACAGCAGAACCATCTTTCCTTTCAGAGGAATGTCTAAAATGTGCCAGACAAAGACTCCTGAGGACCAGAGCCTGGGACCCATACAGGACCCCGGGTCCCCAGGACAGTTGGTCCTGGGGACCCGGGCTGGCAATCACTGCTTCAGAAGAGAAGGTCTGGTCTTCGGAGGGTTTTCAGGAGTAGATCAGAGGGTTGGAGAGTCTAGAGGAGGACGTTTGCCCTTTGGGGGTCTAGAGGAGAAGGTCTGATGGTTGGGATGGACTTTGGGATGCGGGGCAGTTGGGTGAGGTCTAGAGGAGTAGGTTTGGTGTTTGGGGTGCAGGTCAGATCTTTAGGGTATCCAGTCCTACCTGAACAGTTCAGTTGGGTCCCAGCAGCATCCCACAGAGCCGCGGTAAGGAAAGACTTTCAGAATGTGAGCGCAGTGGGAGGATTACAGAGCTAACAGGATTACAGAGCAGCTGAAGGACAGAACCGGACAGAGCAGAGGCTCAGATTACACCTTAAGAGGCCAGGAACAGGGCGCAACGCCCAGAGCTGGAGCCCCATCCAGAGAACAACAGAGTTCAGTTCAAATCAGACAGATGTCAAATCGGTTTGCTAACTGTTATTAAAGATATTCAAAACCTTCAAGGACTATAAGTTCTCTAAAGTTTCTGACCCAGTTTCTAAAGTCTGAGTGACTCTGGAGAGGTAGGAGATTCTTTCTCTAAGACACTGTCCTTCAGGCTGGAAATCATCCTGCCTGATAGATAGCTGCATCTATCAATAATTAAACGGAGTTTAGATTCAGACGATGCAATCAAGGTCTGGACCTGCTGGTTCTCCAGCCAGAACCTGGCCTCGGTTCTCAGAAACTTGGACTTTTGTAATTTGTTCATTTAATGATGAATCTTCTTCAGACCATCTGTGGAGTACCTCAGGGCTGTGTGCTCAGACCAGTTCTCTAACCTGCTTCCAGTTGGTAAAATGACCAGGCAGGAGGGGATAAACGTTCAGTGTTATGCTGATGATATTCACCTGTCTCTATCCACAAACCTGGTGAATCTAATCCACCAGGTGAACCTGAATGACTCCAAACCTTCTGCTTTTAAATTCTGATAAAACAGAAGTTGTTGTTTTAGGTCCAGGGTCCTCCTGTCTGAATCCCTGCGACGGTTTCACACTAAAACTTGCCGTACGGACAAATTTAGAAAAGTGCAGCTGCTCACCTTTCCTTGATAAATCCCAGCAGCTGCTGCTCCGCCGTCGCCTCCAAAAAACATCTTAATGTAAATGAGTATAAATACCCGGAGGTCTGCCGCCACGTGAAGCAGTAACCATGGCAACGTCCTTGTTTGTCGCAGAACAGTGTTCATAATAGTTCTTATGTATTTTATTTAAAAGGTGCTTTACTTCTCAGAGAATGAATTAAAAACTCCAAATAAATGATGAGATCTGCAGTCAGACGCTGCTGCAGCAGCAGAGCCTTCAGCCGGATTTAAATGTTTCAACGTTTATCCTGGATACAGGAAGCAGAGCAGAAGGTACATTTACAGGGTAGAGATGCTTTCCGTCCACAAGGCGGGCCAGCTGGACCGGTACCGGTTCCGGAACCTGCTTCAGGTTCTGCTCAGAGCCCAGGATGATCAGTCTGGATTCATCTAAACGCCAATAAACCAGCAGATCAATACGATCTCTGATCAGTGGCTCCATGTTCTCCATCAGAGCCACAGATCCTCAGGTAGCAGCTCACCTTGATGCAGCCACTGATGTACCTGCATCAATAGTTATGCAGCTGCATCATAACAGCTGTAAAGCTACATAGTTTCTCTTCAGTGTCAATAAATGAGCCATAGATTCATTCAGACGAACCGTTTCGTCTTCATGAGACAAACTGACATCAATTATTCACATTGTGAGGTTTTCACATCCTTTATTTCTATTTTCTTTATTTTGTTAGTTTATTGTCTGAGGATAAATCGGTTCAGTTTCATCGTTTAAACACCAAATTAAATAATGAAAAACATCTGGTTTGATGCTTCCTGGTCTCAATAACTGAATGTGGTCAGAGTTCAGTGGATGCAGGTTTGTAGTTCTTCGTGCCTCGTTCACTTTTATACATGTTGACTTGTGTTGCTGCTGCTTTATACATGAGATCCTGAAGTGGTGAAAAGATCCCGCTCAGTCAATCACTGATCTGTCGGCAATAAATTATCATTTAATCACTACAGATAAGGAAAATAAGCACTGGCTCAGGCTTTTTCCTCCCATCCTTCAACAATGACAAGAAAGACTGAAGAATCTGTCTATAATGGAAGACATGTAGAAATGGACATCTTTCTGAGCGTCTGGCCCCACAGATAAAGATGCCGTTAGTCCCCTGTCCATGTCTCAGAGCCATGAGGACCTTTCTAAGAGATGTTATTTGCCAAAATGGATATAAATATTTGCTGAGCCTTTTATCTTCTTTCTCTCTCTTTTCTGTTTTATTATGTAAGTCCATGTACAAATATAAATATGCATATACATTTGATTAATAATATTCTTAAATAAAGAATGTTAAAAAAAATCATTGTCCAATCAGAAAGTTGGGAATCTCTTATTTTAAGTCCCAGATTCAGAAGGTTTCTGGAGTTTCCGTATCTCTCCGATTGGAACTGGTTGTTTTGTTTCCTCATCCTGCCTCCTGTTTGCAGCTCTGAGCTGCAGGAGGATATCAGTGTCTCCACACTAAAGCTGTTAATGTGGCCCTGACCAGGATTAGCTGCTAACCAGGCTAAGCCCAGCGTCAGCAGAACGTGGGATTGGCGCCTCCTGACCCCGATCGGCACCATGCAGCTGCTGCAGGACTCCTCGCCCCCTGCTGAGCATGCAGGCTGCTGCTGCAGGGTCAGAGGTCACAGGGTGGCGCGAGCTGCTGCCGCCCTCTGCTGGACGCAAATAGGATGAACCTGTTCATGCTGCTATTACAGCAGGAAGGATGCGGTTCGTGATATTCCACATCATGAATGATGCAGAATCGTTCATGAATTGAAGTTCTCAAACATTTTGGTACAAGCGTAACAAGCTACATATCTAATAATTAAACATAAAGTAATCAAATTTAAACAAACTGGGACTTGCAGCTTTGCCCCAATAACAGAGATGTTAGCACTTCTTAAGGAAGTGACTGGAAAAAATGAACAAAATGTTGATTCTGAGGAAGAAAATCAGGATTTAGTTCAACTGTTTGAAAATGTTTTTTGTCTTTAACTAAGTTTTATAATTTTAATTAGAAAAAACATCTCTGGATAGAAGTGAGGAACCAGGACTGGATGGTTCCCGTCCGGCAGCTCTACCTGCGACACACCTGGATGTGTTACCATGGAAACAGGCCACACCAAGCGCCGCTGCTGTTAGACAGAGGGAATGTTTGAACATTCAAAACCCTTGAACTTTGCTCCTTCAGCCGCCGCCCTGCGTCAATGACATCACCTCCTGCTGTGACTCACCTGAGGCTGTGTGGCCAGGTGAGGCTGGATCACCTGGTGAGCCTCCGATGAAGATCAGAGCAGCTGCTGCACTCTGCCAGGAGGAACACCCGGTCGCCACGGAGACCCGGTCGCCACGGAGACCCGGTCGCCACGGAGACCCGGTCGCCACGGAGACCCGGTCGCCACGTCCACCAGAGGACGGGTCCATCAGGGAACTGATGAAACTCAGAATCGGTTAAACCTTCAGGTGTTTTCCTGCAGCGCTGATCAAACATCCAGTCAAACTTCACAGAAACTTCCACACTGCAGGAAACCCACTCCCACTGCAGCTGTAGCAGTCAGTGTTCAGGCGTTTTCCAGACTTTGTTTTTCCTAAGTGCTAGATCCTTCAGAGTTGTGGCATCTGAAACGTACAGAAAACAGATCCAGGCTGTGTGTGTGTGTGTGTGTGTGTGTGTGTTGTAAAATTAAATCTCTATTTCAAACCAAACCAGCAACGAAAAGAACAAATGTTGACTTTTCCTCTGTTTTTACTCAGACTTACAGATCAGATCCTACAGGAAGTTTGATTTGCTGCACCAAAAGTAAAATGTCTTCAAGTGTTTGGTTTTGATCATTACAACATCTAGAACATTTACATTTTTAAATGTTATAAAAGTTATACAATATGCTGAAGACACTCCATTTGTCACTACATCTTAATAAACTCAAGTTCTCCTCCAACTGGTCTACCTGGTTCAGCTCTTCCACGTTTTTCTGTCTGGGTCTTCCAGGGTTGGAACCGGCCAATCAGAGGAGAGACTCCCAGACAACTCCAGCCAATCAAGAGCCAGCGTTTCCTCTGACCCGTCGGAACCTCAGAGAGCAATTGCTGTTGATGCTGATGTGGAAAAGTCTGCTCACTGAGTCATGCAGCCCGAGAGTGTGTGTGTGTGTGTGTGTGTGTGTGTGTGTGTGTGTGTGTGTGTGTGAGTCAGCTGGTGTATAAACACCACACCCTGCCCAGTCCTGGACCATAACGGAGCTGCTGCGAGTCTGAAGGTAAGAACTCGTCTCTTCACGTCGTTTCAGGTTTTTGTTTTTGGTCTGAAGGAACCAGACTTTCCTTCTGAACCTCACGGCTACAGAGAGGAACTGCTTTGTGAACTTGTTGACTTTTAACTCTGAAAATCTAAGCTTCTGCTGAAAACCTTCAAAATAAGAGCGTGAGCCATCTCTTCTCACCAACATGAGGGATGTGATCTGAAGCTAAATGAATCCATCTCTCTTATTACCACTCGCAGCAGGAATATCCTCATGCATCAGAGGCTGACGAGAGGAAACTCCTGAAGTGTGCGCCTCCAGCCCGTAAACTCTGACCTCATCAGGCATCCAGATAAAGACAGCAGTTAAAAATGTGGACTGGCTCTTTAACAGCCTGGTTACTAAGTGATGAAGTTTGTAGTTACCTGGTCAAAGGTGAATGAAGCTCTTCTAATGCCGACATAACGAGGCTTCAATGCTGCTCAGATCGCCGAGCGACGCTGCCGTTACGCAACTAGCTGCGCATTCCTGCAGCTCTGAGTGCATCTCCTTATCTGCAGACGCACCTTCAGGAAGGCCCAGCCGGTCAATAAATCAAACACACCTCGCCGGTTCAGGGTTCGCTGGCCGGACTCTGGAACCGACTGTTCTCCTGACTCTGATTAAACTGATTCCTCTGGAAGAGCAGGATGACCCGGACTCTTCCTCCTGCTCGTCATCGCCTCCATCACGAGTTTTCACTTAAAACATAACATGGAAAATGTGAAAAAATATGATCAGGAAAAGGAAGTACAAACATCTGACCAACTTCAGTGAACCACAGCCAGTAGTGATGGATCCGGAAACACTGATGCGCCAAACCCTACAGACCAAACCTGCAGACCAAACCCGCAGACCAAACCCACAGACCAAACCGCAGACCAAACCTGCAGACCAAACCCACAGACCAAACCCGCAGACCAAACCCCGCATCAGAGGGCGTTCCTTTCAGTGAGTCACATGACCGATACAGGAAGTGTCTGGAAATGACACTGAGGCGCCAAACTGTGTTTGTAAGGAAGCAAATCTGTAACGGGATGAATTTGCCAAAAGGATTCTTGATCTTTTGCAGCATCAATATGGAGCCTGAAGCCAAACGAAAGGTTTGGGAGTTTGGGGCCATTTTGATCCACATCAGAAAATAAGCTGTTGGTTTTCACTTGGTTGTTGTTTCATCCAGTTCTATCCAGTTTCTACTGGATCCATCTGAATCCTAATTCAGCTGAAATTGACTCTTAGTTTATATCATGTCCTGCAGGTTAAGTTGCATATGTTTGACAGAACTGTTGATTTAATGAATCCACCTGCTCAGTGCTGATGCATCAGCACTGAGCAGGTGGATTCATTTATGACTGGAATGTCAGGTGTATCAGGATGAATCCCAGATACACCTGGATGAACTCAGGTATTTTGCAAATTACTCTGTTGCTTTTTATAAATTATTTCATATAAATGTGTTGTTTACTTCATTTTTTTTCTACAGCAGGACAAGTTGTGTCAAAAACGCGTAACAGGCAAATTTCAAAATGTCCTCATTCCAAATACGTTCACTTAAATTTTCACTTTATGATCCATTTTCACATTATTTATTGACTGTATCTAAGAATTTAACTGCAGATATGAAATGATACTAGAATGTACAATAAAATACAGTGACTTAAATATTACTGTATAGACTAGGTCATCAAATCAGTCTGTCAACTACGTTGCCTGCAGGGATTTTTAATGCCCAGCAGGTGTCAGTATTCTTCATGAAGGCTCTGAAGCTTCACTGCTGCCAAGAGCTGCTAGTTAGCGACACATCAGAGGAAACGGCTAACGCGGTCGGAGGAGCTGGTTCCAGCATGGCGACACCCACAGCACCGCTAACGAATGTCGCCACAAGCTGGCATGACTTTTAATCTGTTCAGGTCAGAGCTGCAGGCGCTACTGATGGACATATTAACACCGCAGCTTCCTGCTGCTGCTGAGCGGCTATATTGAATCATAAAGTTATGAAAAATCATAACTGGAGGTGGTTTGAGTTGCTCAAAGCTTTCCAGGAAATCCAACTTCAGAAACTATTCCTGCTTATTTTTATGACTGGAATGTCAGAATTTCCCAGTTGATGCTACGCAGCTAAAGCTGGAAAACATCCAAAGGTTAGGGAAATATCAAAGGAACATCAAGTGGCTACGGTGGAGACTGGTCCAAGGTCCAAAACACAGAACCAGAACCAGAGAAAATCTGGTGGAAGGAAAATAAATGAAGATCAGAAAGTAGAAAACTGAACATAAAATGAACTAAACCTGGACAAAGATCTGACAGACAGAAAACAGGAAGTAAAGACAACAAGAAGTATGAGGCTTACCAAAATAAAACAGGAAACTAAAAGCTATGACTCAAAGTTTGAGACTTTGCAAAAAAGTCCAACGTGTGAGGACACGGCGTCCCCCAAGAAGGACTCCGTCTCTGGGTCAGGACGTGAGTCCAGAGCCGTGGGGTTCTGCCGACAGGAAGTTCTTCTGCTAATGAGTACCTGTTGTGTCCTGCAGGTGGATCCATCATGGCGCTGGTGTCGGAGTTCCTGGGTCAGCTGACGTTGTCTTATGGGGGAGTGAGTCTCATGGTCCACTGCGCTCCAGCAGGGGGCGCTCTATTCCATCGCTCTACAATTATTAATCATTGGTGACCAATAAAATATGAAAGAGAGAGAGGGAGTTTAAAATTGTCTCTTTCACACTCCTAGTGTCAGATAACAAAAACAAACATTAATGAAAAATTAGAAAGGAAAAACTAAACATATCCAATAAACACAAAACATAATTGATGCTCCACTTGCTGACAAAGACATCAATATTCTTTGTTATCTCAAAAAACTAAAACCCCAGACGAATTTGAGCAACTTCCAGTCTCTGGAATAAAACACAAGCATCATGTTTGATAACCATAACTGGTTCTAACCAGTTATGGTTATCACTGGCAATATAACCATATTGCCAGTTTTGCAGACTAAGAAATAAAATTTAAAAGAACATGAATAAATTTTTTTCTTGTACAAAACTATGGGACATAAATAAAAATACAGTTAGAAAACTGTTCAGCAAACCCACCAAACAAATGACCTGAAAGAGCAAAAAGAGGATTCAGTCTTGAACATTCAGTAAATAAACGAGACAATGTTTCATCCTGAGAACAATAAGAACAGGAAACACTAACGCCAGGATGAAGCTTTGCCAACACCTGTCTGTAGCCACGACCCCAGGCACCGACCTCCACTAGAGGTCACCCACCCGTCCCTCAACGGGTGGTTTGTACAGGGACCACCAGCAGCTGGAGTCAGAAAACTCAAGCCTCTTGGAGACAGTTTTCCCAGAGTCTTTGGGAACATTAGCTCCAGTTTTCCCAGAGTCTTTGGGAACATTAGCTCCAGTTTTCCCAGAACCTTTGGGAACATTAGCTCCAGTTTTCCCAGAGTCTTTGGGAACATTAGCTCCAGTATTCCCAGTCTCCTCCCATACAGGGTGTTCATTCAGACCACTGCTTCCCTCCCGCCATCAGAGGGGTCGCTGACGGAGGAAACACCCCGCCCTCCGACCGTTGGTGACCCCTCTGCACTTTGACTCACCTCCACCTGCGTTTCTGGATTTTTGAGCCGTCGAGAATCCCATTCATGTCCAACATCCCCACACTGAAAACGTTTCATGTTCCCAGCGTGAGCCATGTAAGGTCCTTTGAGAGAGAGAGGTTTGGGTTGGTCAGTGAACAGGTTGTGGTCAGGTCAGAGGCATGGAGGTGGAAGCATTATGCTCAGGGCTGAAAGTCTGTCTTTGGGAAGGGGTGTGGCTTCACATCTGAGGGGGTGTGACCCACCTGTACAGGTACATCCAGTCAGAGCAGCGTTTTTTGCTAAATCAGACAGGAAAGACAGAAGACCTGCAGAATGCACAGGTACCGGTCCGATCTGGTCCGACTTCTCTGAATGCAACAGCTGCTGCCGATTACAGTCCAGCTCAGACTCGGTTCTGACCCGTTTTAACTCAGGAAGCGTCTGCAGCTGGTTCCATCCCACCAGGTGGTTCTGAAGGTTTCCAGACCAGGTCCAGAACCCGATTCAGGTTCTGAAGGTTCTGCTTCCTCTGTCTGCAGGAGGAAGAGCCCAAATTCCCCACCGTGGTTCCGGTCCGAGACTTTGACCCGGACCGGGACGCCGCCCGGATAGAGACGGCCATCAAGACCAAAGGTGAGAGTTCAGATCCCGAGGAGCCCAGGAGCCAGTCTGACCTCTGACCTTTCCTCCCAGGCGTGGATGAACAGACCATCATCGACATCCTGACCCGGCGGAGCGCCGAGCAGCGCCAGGAGATCGCCTTCGAGTACGAGCGCATCGCCAAGAAGGTCAGAACCCGGTTCCTCCGGTCCAGTTCTGTAGAACAGAACCATGGTGGATGTGGACCGAGCCTCGGAGGAAACGGCCTTTAATGATCCATGTCAGATAAATGTGTACAGCTTGATTTCATTAGTTTTATTCGGTCTGTGAGAAACTCAAAGCATGGTGGAAAATAAATGGTGGAAACTTTTCTGAGACGGAATCATGGAGCTGGAAAGCGAAGAGTGTTAAATTTAAAACTTTAAAAGAGAAATGTAGCTGTTACTGTAGGATTAACATCCAGCCGAAAATGATCATCAACAGCATAAAGATGAAACGTCATGCATCTCGCTGTCAGTAAGTTCTCATGTTCAAATTCATCATCAATTTAGATCAACTAACCGCTAAACATAATTACAATATGCTAATAAATAACTAAACCAGCATTCTAACGTCTGTATTTCATAGGAAAACTTGTTCATTTAACTGCGCAGTTACATTCAAAAGGGCTACTTCCGGTTAGCATAAATGAGTCAAACATCCTGTAAATAGAAATAAATCCTGTTGGCAACATAGCCGAATTTGAGAACTCATATTTTCAAGTCTCTGAGACTTCATATTGTCCAGGTGCAGCTTAATTATAATGGTTAAATTCAACTCCAAATCTGAAAACAGCCTTTAAAGAATGGAGTTCCACAGTGGCGATAACCCTAACCCTAGCGTCACAAAACTGATTTTAAGCAGGTAAACTAAGTCAAATGTTGCTGTAAATGAACAACATAGCAAGCTTACCGTTCAGTAAAGCCATGGTTCGATGCTTCAAGAGATTTTGAAGAGCAATCGGTGCTAATTCAGCTAAGGCCCTGATTGGTCGTTAAGCCGTGACGACCAATCAAGGAAGGACTTACTGATCATGTGAAGTTACTCATGTCTCCCCCTGGTGGTTGCGGAAGGAACTGAAAATGTCAGCATGAACGTGTCTCGTGTGCAGGACCTGAGTGTGGCCCTGAAGGGGGCGCTGTCCGGCGCTCTGGAGGCTCTGCTGCTGGGTCTGATGAAGACCACCGCCCAGTATGACGCCTCGGAGCTCAAAGCCTCCATGAAGGTCAGAGCTGACTGCCAGCAGCGGCAGCGCCGCCTGCTGGTCACTGCAGGAAGCTCAGCCTGGTGCAGAAGGATCTCCAGCCTGACCCGGTTCTGTTTGGTTCTGGTTGTGTGCAGGGCCTGGGGACCGATGAGGAGACGCTGATTGAACTGGTCTGCTCCAGGAACAACAGAGAGCTTGCAGAGATCAAGAAGACTTACAGAGAGAGTGAGTCACAGAGACGAACAGGAAGAAGGTTCCTGGACTGCCAGAACCTTCTGGACCAGGTTCTGATCGGGATCTGCCGTTCAGTCCTCTTTATTTGGTCTCTGCAGTGTTTAAGAAGGAACTGGAGAAGGACATCTCAGGAGACACATCGGGAAATTTTGCCAAGCTGCTGCTGGCTTTGTTCCAGGTACCACAGAACCAGAACCGGGTCTCTGATTGGACCAAAATGCTCTGGACTGGACCAGACTGAGTAGAATACTCTGATGGTTAATCTTTTTAAAGTTAGCTGGAACACCAGACTGTTGGTTCTGATCCGGTTACTATAAAACAGCAGAACCTGTACCAAGTAATTAGATTAGTTACCATGACAATGCAGGTAATACACAACACGATGTCATCACATCGTGTCTGAACCCAGATGCTTAGATAAAGAGAAAAACTTTCTCTGTCTAAACAGAAACTGAGAGGATCCTGACCTCAGCTTTAGAGGTCAGGATGACCTTTGACCCGAAACTTCAGAGCTGCATAAAGTTCCACAGTGGGCCTTCTGGCCGCTGCAGAACATTTCCAGGACCAGAGACTAAAGTCTCAGATCAGAGAAACTCATCCAGGCTTTGATTCCTGCTGCAGTTCTGACTAGAACCAGGAGGACAGAGACCTTTGACCTGCCTTCTGGCTGAAATGTCCCCAGAACTACTGAACCTCTGAATGTTTCCTCCAGACCAAAAGAGACGAGCCGAGCAACGTGGTGGACTACCAGAAGATTGACGACGACGCCAGAGTGAGTACGCTTCGGAACCGCCGGGCTCCTCTACGGGTCAGAAACTAAGAATGTTCACTTGTTAGTTCTCGCAGCCTCAGACGCCATGTTGTCGTTTTATTCTTCTGTCCGAGTCCGACTCGTTTGGACTCTGGGTCCGGCTCATTCTGGACTTTTGTTCTGACTCGAGCTCCAAGTCATTATCATAATTTCTGGTGTTCATCTAAAAAGCGACTCAGTTCATATTGTTTAGGTTCTGACGGGTCGGGCTTGGTGTTTGGACCTCCAACTTTCGAGTGGTGTTCTGACCCGGTTTTCCTGCGGTTCTGTGCTCAGGCTCTGTATGAAGCCGGGGTGAAGAGGAAAGGGGACGGACGTGGGCTGCTGGATCTCCATCATGTCCGAGAGGAGCATCCCTCACCTGCAGAAAGGTACCGATGAGTTCACAGTCAGAGTAAAGGGTTCTGGTCCGGTTCGGCCTGCTGCAGGTCTGGGCCGGTCCTGTTGGGTCACCATGGTAACTGTCCGCCCTCCTACGTGCCAGTGTTTGAGCGCTATAAGAGCTACAGTCCATACGACATGAAGGAGAGCATCAGGAAGGAGGTGAAGGGAGACCTGGAGAAGTCCTTCCTCACTCTGGGTACTTCCTCAGGTCCAATCAGAACCCTCCAGAACCAGAACCCTCCAGAACCTCCTAACTGACTCTGCTTTCCTTTCAGTGGAGTGCTTCGAGAACCGGCAGCTGTACTTTGCCAACAAACTCTATGAAGCCATGAAGGTAACCAGAACCACCGGGTGCCTCTGGTTGGGTTTCTGGGCCCTGGTTCTGATCCGTGGTGGGGTTTTGACCCGCTGTCTGTCCCTTCAGAGTAAAGGAGCCAAGGAGAAGGTGGTGACCCGGATCCTGGTGTCCCGCTGCGAAGTGGACCTGATGAGGATCAGAACCGAGTTCAAGAGGCAGCACAAGAAGTCTCTGTACCAGACCATCGCTGTGAGTCACTGCAGTGTCCAACGCTGGCCAAGACCCTGAACGCACCACAAGCTTCAGGGTCTGACCCCCAAGCAGCATGTCAGGAAAACATGCTGCATCTGTTTCCACGGTAACGGATATCGGATCTGCTTCCGTGGTAACTGCAGATAGCAGACCCTGGCTCCATGTCGGACCACAGGAAGTAGTAACTGCTCTCTGGTTCAGGTCTATGTCGGTTCTGATCCGTTCAAGTCTCAGGAAAACAGTTGTTCTGTTTTCATCTTTATGAAACCTAAAAATGACTGAAATTGAATAAGCTTTTTCACTCCCAGAGTTCCCAGTGGTCACAGTGTGATGATTCCCAGCAGATTCAATCCCATGTGGATGAAATCCGGGTACTGGTTCTGATTCTGATTGAGACCCGGTTCTGTTGCAGGAACACACCAAAGGAGACTACCAGAAGGCTCTGCTGAGTCTGTGTGGAGGAGACGACTGAAAGGACCGCGTTTCCCAGCAGGCACCGGGCCGCAGCCGGTCATCTGACCTGTTGACCTTTGATTAGGTTTCTGCAATAAAAAAGTCTGAAAAGCTGTTGAGGAGAGTCTGGTTTCTGACCGGCAGGGGGCAGCAGAGGCACAGCAGGCAGCAGACCTGAAACCAAACATCTTTGTTTTTATTCTGACATTTTAATGTTTAAATTTAGGATAAACTATAAACTTTGGAACCGTCTGATGCAGGAAACAGCAAGTCAGACAAACATTTGACAGCTAGAAACCTTTTCCTCTTCAGTATTAATCTAGAAAACAACAAATTCATTTTCCAAAGTCATGTTTTCACCTGATGGTGACAAATATCACAGCTAACTGGTTCTAAACTAAGTATTTAGGTTACGTATGTGCAACCAGACACAACCAAGTATTTTGATGAAGCTGAATATTTAGCATGCTAAAAGTTTAGCTTGCAACTCGACATTTAGTTTAGTAAATAGATATTTAGGTCGGAACAAAGTTTTGAAGCTAAATATTTAACTTGCTAATTAAATGTTTAGTTTATCTCTAAATATCTATCTTATAGTTAATAAACACACCAAATTATTGATGTTAATGTTTGATAGAAACCCATAATCCTCTCGGAACCGGCAGTCCTGCAGGTGGTGGCAGGAGTTGGATGTGGGCCCGGCCCAGACCGCGCCCCCTTCAGGTGGGATAAGGAAACGCACCACCTGATGAATCGCTGCTGTCTCGCAGTTCAAGCAGCTCCAGACCGGCAGGTGACCCGGTCGGTGCCGAGGCGGCCCGCGGTCCGCTCCACGAACAGCAGAAGCAGGAAACTCAACAAATATTTCCCGCTGGAAGCTGCAGCGAGTTGAATCATCTTCCTCTGAAGTTTGTGCGCAGCGCCGCTTGTGCAGCTTTGAAGCCGGGATTCACGGCCGCCGACTGAGCCGCCGCGTCTCATGTTCGTTCCGGGAGCATCCGGAGCTTCCGCAGCTGCATCCGGCTTTCATGTGTGTCAGCCTCGGCGGTGACGGAGCGGCTGACAGAGATGGAGGAGTCGCTGCCTGCAGGGCTGAGTGACGGCCGTCTGCGCTAATGCAGCCTGACGCGCTCCTGATGGCGGCGCGTCGCTACAGAACCTGAAAGAGCTGCGGCCTTTGATTCCCGCTCCTCATCCTGACAGCTCCGCTCCGCAACCTCTTGCCTCTTTTGTGGGAAGTTTTGCAACAATTAGCATAAATGTTTCATGTCCCGCCGCGCCGAGCCGCCCGCGCCGCCCCGCCGCCCCGCGCCGCCCCGCCGCCCCGCCGCCCCGCGCCGTCCCGGCTGCAGGAGCGGGATCCGGCTTTGGAAAGCGGCGCGGCGCGGCGCGGCGCGGCGCAGCTAAACATATGTTCCCTTTGTGAAATCTTTTATTGAACATATTTGGGAGCAAAGAGTGCGGTGTTTGGTTCAGAGACTGTAAATCTCCACTTGTTCCCATTATTTATTTCACAGCAACTTATTTACATTCGAGATGGCGCGGTTTCCAAGGAAACGCAGCTCCCTGCTGACGCACCAACTTTCAGGGAAGTCGAGCAGAAAAGTCAGGAGCAACTTTTCCTTCTGCAGCGCGACTGCGCTTCATCTGTCCGAACCGGTTCCGGTTCAAAACCCAAATAACCAACAAACATGGAGACAGACTAACCGCTGCTGTCTGGAACAAAAGCGATTAAAACCTTCTGTCTGATCTATTTGTTCTCATCTGTGATAAAAAATAAAATGTTGATAGACTTTGGGGGGACCAGCAGGAACTGGATCAGGTCAGGATGATGGGCGCCAGAACTGGAGGGCGCCAAAGCAAATATTCATATTAAAAACAATATTTTCTTACCAAGCAAAATATTTAGCTTCAAGCTAAATCAATTCATAATTTATTGCCATGACACTCAGTGAGGCTAAAGATATAATGTGAAATATTTCATTTACAAACTAAAACTTTGTAAACTTAGTTTCAAATTACATTTTATTTCCAAAAAAATATTAATCTTGAAACTGAATATTTAGCTTCAAGTGATATAAAATATTTTATTTGTGAATGAATGAATGAATGAATGAAAAATTTATCTTTTTCTGGCTGAATAAAACAAATTATTGCCTTTACAAACGGCTCCGACAGAACCGGAACCCGGCCGGGACCCGGGACCGGAACCCGGCCGGGACCCGGGACCGGAACCCGGCCGGGACCCGGGACCGGAACCCGGCCGGGACCCGGGACCGGAACCCGGCCGGGACCCGGGACCGGAACCCGGCCGGGACCCGGGACCGGAACCCGGCCGGGACCCGGGACCGGAACCCTGAGGCTCTTGGATCGTTGGTCTTATTAAACATGTTAACACGCGTCACACCTGCAGGCGCTAAAAGGTGAGCGCAGGCCCCGCCCACCTCCAGGTGCTGCTTCAGCAGAGGAATTTATGATCCGAATCGTTCAGAACGTTCCTCTGACAGCCGACTCCCCTGGACCGGTCCATCAGAACCAGAACAACCCGGAGCTTCAGAAAATAAACTATTGCCGATGAACCTGGTTCTGGTTCTGGAGGCTCTGCTGGTTCTTGTTTGGATCGGAACTCGTGTTTGTTACGTCACCAGGCTGGAAAAACATCCAAGAACAAACAAGGATTTTCTGACAATTGAATTTATTAAATGATACAAAAATATCATTTAAGAAATGAGAAAATAAAATAGATCAATGAGAAACCCGAACATACAAACCGAACCAGAACCTGAACCTGAACCTGAACCAGAACCAGAACCAGAACCTGAACCTGAACCTGAACCAGAACCTGAACCTGAACCAGAACCAGAACCAGAACCAGAATAAGGAGATTTTACTTTCGGTTGCTTTGCTGAAGATGGATGTAGCTGCAGCAGGAACCACAGCTGGGAAAGCTGGGAAAACTGGGAACGCCAGGGATGCTGGGAACTCTGGGAACTCTGGGAACTCCATGAGCCTCAGGAACGTCTCCAGTTTCCTCCTGAAGCTAAAACTCAGCCTTCAGAGTGATGACCTCCATTCATTATGACCCGCTTGAGTTTCATTTACTGCCAGATCCGACAATTAACGGGAGCAGCTGAGGGGGGACGCCCAGAGGTCGCCCAGAGGTCGCCCAGAGGTCGCCCTCCCTTCACCTTCAGTGATAAATGAACTTCCTTAACCAGCCTTCCTCTCTTCCTCCTGAATGTTTCTGTCATTTCCGGTCTTCCTGCTGTCCTGATGTCTCAAAGTGTCTCCGTCCATCAGCAGTTTGTCCAGGTGAGTCTGAGCTAAACACATATTAGCTTTGGGATCCGGACGCGGCGCGTCGGGCCGCCGCATCGCTCATCCTGCGGGGGACAAACACAATTACAGAGAAACTCCTGACCTCTGCATCTCCCTCCATTTAAATGTTTGATGTCTCATTGAATTAGTATCACAGTGTGAAAGACAAAGCTAATGGAAATGAGCCAGAGACAGCGCGCTCTGCTGATTGGGCCGATATAATTAGAATAATATCACGTCCGGCGTTAATAAGAAGGAAAGGAAATAAATAACCGGCCGTCCGTTAATAGCTGAAATGTGCCGAGGCCAGCGCTTCTCCTGTTTGCTCATGGGCCGCTGATGCGTCGCAGCGATCCTCCGCTTCTCCCTCCTGATTATTCATCGTGATAAATACATAAGGACGGACTAAATTATGGCTGTTTTTCAGCCGCCGCGGCTCCCTGAGAATTAGTTCCGCTGATGGATGGGACAAGCCGCCGCAGTCTTTGGCTTTTCTCCACAAATATTCATTTTCCCGCTGACAGCCGTGAAGATGTGCTTCTCTTCTTCCACGGCTCTAATTGTTTTTCCTCCGGTGGACATTATTATTTGTCATTTTTAGGAAATTACCAGGAAATGAAGCAGCGGAGAGGGAACTCATATGATGCAGCTTTAAGAGAATTTAAAGGTCATAAATTCATATTAACTCTATATTTCATCCTCACAAAAACCTCAATAATTTATTCAAACGCTTTTATATGCAGAACAATTAATTGTTATCTGGATTCACTTTAATTTATATCAATAAAATATCTTTAGTTTATTTTGAACTGTTAAAGGTCCAGCCGTCGGGAATTGCTGCCATCTAGTGGTGGCTGACAAAATGAAGCTGCAGTCGGTTTGTTTTGAAGGCGGAAGTGAGAAATCCTTTCATCCATCATCAGTGGACAGCAGGCGGGACATGTTGCCATGGAGACGGTACCAAACCAGCAGTGACGTTTCTGACTCAGAGAAACAAAACACGTGAAAGTCCAAATGATCCTGCAGAAGCTTAGTGTCATTATTATCTATTATAATCAGTTATTATTATTATAACGGGAATAAAAAAATATCAAGTTCATTTCTGTAAATGAAATGAACTTGATATTTTCAAGTTCATTTTCTAGTGACTTTTAGACACTAAAAGTCTAAAGTGTCAGATTTCCGGTGTTGGTTTATTCCAGAGTGAAACTTAAGCAGCTGTCTGAAACTGACATCACACAGAGCTCCTCCCATAATTCTGACGTAACTGTGACGTCACTGGTTTTGCCGAGGAGAGGGCAGCAATATGGCGTCTTGTGTGGAGGTGACAAGGGAAGCTCCATGTCAACATTATTATGTTTTTGATTCATTTTTATGGATGCATTAATGTTCTGTTTGCGTAAGAGTATCGATTCGTGTACAGTTTGCTTAACGTCAGTTTATTTGTCATACAACGTTTAGTATTTCTGTTAGCAGCTAAAGCTAGCCAAGCAGGTGTAGCAGGAGGTGTTGGGTTCAAAACCAAACATTAAAACTGTCAGAAAAAATCAATTTGAGTTCAAATGATTTAGCTGCAGAGTGGTTTTCTGAAGGTTTTGGCTTTAGGCGCCATAATGGGCAGAGTGGCTGTGCTGGATCAGTGGCTTTACTAGCTTTACTAGCTTTACTCACTTGTCTTTTAAATATTTCTTTATTATCCAGGCCTTCTTCTCTTGGTTCATGTGATTCTTCCTTCATCCAAAGGTCACAAGAAGAATCCAAATGGCTCCTGTCAAACTGTGATGTCAGGTATGTGGTTATTCTAACGATGCTACTGCTTGTGTGGAAGAACTTTCTCATTGGCTTAGTTTGCTATTTGAATGTAGCTGCACTATTTAGTCAATAATTATTATTTGTCTTCTTAGCATTTTGTCAAAGATGGAAGCCGGTGTTTAAGCCTTCCTCCTGCATGTTGGTGTGAACAAGAGCAGCATGAAGACGCTTCACCATCCCTGAAAATCCCTGGCAGCTTTTCATGATCTTTCACAGCTTCAGCTTCAGTACAAAGTACCATAAATTCCTCTACATCTTCTGTACATGAATCCAACCTTCAGTTTTCAACATTAATGGAATTGTTGCGCGACACTTGAGTGATGACTATCCCTGCTTTTATTTAGCCTGGCAGAGTGGACTCTCTTCATTATGATTATCATTTAAATGCTTTATGCATCAATAACAGGATTCAAGCAGTTTTCTAAAACGTGTGGGGAAGAAGACAGCAGACTGCCATACTGTCTGACCTCTGCTGTGTATTTCTGTCAGTGCAGTTTGATTTTGTTCTTGTTTTGAAGAAAAGTAGATTCAAACTGCAACTTGTTTTGGTGTTTTTGGAGATTCATGTGACATTTAATGTTTTTAAAGCGAGTTTGTGGATTACTGACTGCCAGTAGCACTTTAAAATTCAGGTTTCTATGTTGTTCTGTCTTTAACACTACACTGTTACATCAACACATTCAATGTGTTAACGTTTGACACAACACACTAGTCAACACTGATGTGTGTTAAATTTCAACTACTGAGTGTTGATTCAACTCTATCACAAATAAGACTTTTAAAAGTGTTTTAACGCAATCAAGAGGGGACCAATATGGACATGTCCAATTTTACTGTGTCTTTCAGTTCAGAAACACTTTTTGCTGCTAGATTATGAATTTGATAAACAGACATCAGAGAAGAACAAAAACTTTTATGGTTTTTAATATTCAGCCATCAGGTTGGAGCAAAGTTCATCTTTAGTTTATCTGATTTTTCATTTTTTATACATGTGGACGCTAACAGTAGCTTCTACCTGTTAGCATTCAGATGCTATTTTGGGCTAGCATACCTTCTGCTAGGCTAAATGCTTTTAGCACAACTTGAACCCATCAATTCCATCGTCCAATCAAATCGCTGGAAGCAGAAATGAACTCAGAGCTTCGTCGCTGCTGTTAGCGATGTAGCTGTGCGTCAGATTTACGGCCGTAACAGAAACGCATGAAGACAAAAAAATGTGAAATTATTTAATCAAAATGAACGTGTTAAAGTGTCTCTAATGATAAACTGAAGCTGACTCTGCTGAAGGACCTGAACATCCTGCAGTGATTCTAGAGAATCACGTGGAGATCAGTTCCACATCAAATCTATCATCATTTTAATTTAGTCAAACTAAGCGCTCACTTCTATTTTTATTTTCCTGTGAAGGTCAGAGAAAAGTTCAAATTTCCACCTCCATTAAAACCTGAAATATCATCAAATTTCCCATGAATATGAAATAAGCAAAAAGCTTGTTGCAGTTCTCCAGAACCATCACTGCTCAAACCAGGAAAACCAGTTTGTGTCCATCTTGTCAAAGCGTCTTCTGATCTGAGGACAGGATGTCAAACTGAACGGTCCAACCTGCGACACGGCACCGTCCAGCACTGAGGGGACAAACACTGAAGTTAAATTGACTATTTTAACTGACAGAAATGAACTAAATGAAGGTCTAAATACAACCAGAGCAAACAGGTGAAGCCTGGCGGGTTAACGAGTTCAGCAGGTCCAGCACCTGGGCGGTCCCCACAAAGCTGCATGTTTCCTGCTGAACATGGGGAGGAGGAGGAGGAGGATGAAGAGCAGAGCTGTTTACCGCCTGAGGAAAGCCTGAAGCATTAAAGCTGAGCTGCGAGCCGACGCTCAGTTCATCTCAGCGAAACAAGGCGGCGAATAAACACGGCGCTCTGAAGCTTCACAGGTGAGCCCGCCGCCGCTGCAGGTGAACATGGATTATTATTATTATCATCGTCTGGCAGCGAAACACAAGAGGAGGAAACTGGAGACTGTTTACCACAAACAGCAGAACATTTGTTCTGTCTGGGTTTCATCTGCTGCCGTTCTTTAAATACATTTATAGACTCTAGTTATATTTTAAACTGCTCCTCGTTCTGTGTTCATTTATTTTTTTATTTAGCTAAAATCATCTCCTGTTTTCCATTTTCAGCAGACATTTGATTCAAATAAGAAGTGACGGTTTCTGCAGATTAACATTTAGTTCCTCAGGTGAAGCTGAAGCTGCAGCCTGATTATGGAGTCACTCACAAATTAACAGCAATAATTTATTCTGTCAAGAGAAACTGGCTTCATTTCTCAAAGTTACATTTTCACCGTTATTCACATTATTAGAGATGGAACTGAGCCAAAACAAATATTTAGTTTACAACCTCAAAATGTAGATTCAAATGAGAAATTCAGTTCTAATCACTTAGTTTGAGACTAAATGTTTAGCTTACTAACTAGATGAGCCAAACATTCAGCTAGCTTCCGAATAGCTAATAAAGCTAAATGTTTAGTTTCAAAATATTGAACTCACTGACTAAATATCCAGCTTCAAATTAAACAATTTGCTTGGAGCTAACTAAATATTTAGTTTGTAAGTTACATATTAATCTAAGTACATATAAATGTCATTTCACAAATAAATATTAATTTAGCAAGCTAAATATTTGGTTTTATGCTAAAAATTTAGCTTTCTAAATCAAGCTCTCACTTCAAACTAAATGTTTCAGTTTTATGAAAAGATAGTTAATTGCATTAATAAATTTATACTTTTTCTAAATAATCCAAAATAATCTGTTCAGTTTTCACTTTGTGACTTCAGCGGGCCGAATGGGTTCTGCAGTGGCGAGGTCCCTGAATGCACCGTGGCCCTGAAAGCAGCACGGTTTCAGACGCACCACCACCTGAACGCACCGCGGTTCCACGGTGGTGCATTCAGGTGGTTGTGGTGCCACCTGAACGCACCGTGGCCCTGAACGCACCGTGGCCCTGAACGCACCGTGGCTGTCATCAGACCCCCCCACGCGGCGCAGCAGGAAAGTGACAGCCCGGCTAATTGGGATTAATCCGGCTGCGGTTCGCGGCATTGACCCAAACTCAGAGGTGGATCTGGCCCGAGGAGAGCATCATTATTCCCAGATCCACCACAGAAGAAGACGCAGCCGCCTCCCTGGGACTCCTGGGTCAGAACAAAAAGCCAGACGGAGGAAGAATGAGAGATAATCAAAGAAGCAGAAAGAGGAAAGAGAAGCTCAACCAGAATAAGAAGCAGCAGCTTCAGTCTGGATCCTGCAGCCATCGCTTTGAATTACTGAACAAATGTTTCTGCTGAGAGTTAAAGGCAGGAAAAAGTCAAACATTCATCTGAGAGAGGAAGAGGAGGATGAAGGCTTCCATCTGGAACATCATTTACAGAACCTGATCCTGATCCAGAACCTGAACCTGATCCAGAACCTGATCCTGAACCTGATCCAGAACCTGATCCTGACCACCTGATCCAGAACCTGATCCGAACCTGATCCTGATGATCCAACTTTCGGGTCAGACCCGGTGAAGCGCTCCTGGTTCTGAACAGAACCCATGGGTCGGTCTGCCAGCAGAACCATCGCCGGTACCGACCCGGTTCATCAACATTTGTCTGCCACGTCATCCCGTCCGGCTCCAGGCCAGGAGCGCTTCTTTAAACCATCATGCCGTCCCAGCAGGGCGGGGTTAATGCCGTCGCAGAGCATCATTAACAGGAAGTTACCATCCGATCACAATCAGAACCGCCACCAGAACCGGCTCCGGCAGAACCAAGCGGGTCAGGATGTGAAGCTCTGCAGGACGCGAGACGAATAAAGAAACATGAAAACAGGCCAACAGGAAGAAGCTCCAACTTCCTCTTTGAAAACCATCAGGCTGCCATGGTTACAGGAAACAGGAATCAGACACGGAAATGATCTCAAACACAATTATTCCTCGTTTACAAATTAAAACTAAACTCATTTAAGTGAGTAGTTTTGCTCATCGGATCATTCAGGGCTCCTTTAACGCCTCCTCTCTCATCAGCAAGACGGAATAACTCAGCAAAACGTCTGGAAAAGTTCCTCTAATTGCTGCAACAGCCATAAATAAATCCCTTGGAAAGGCGGAGACGCCGCAGCGGCTGATCCATGAAGAGTCCGTCTGGATTTAATGAAGAAATTAAGGACAGTTAATGTGGAAAGTAGCAGGTTTTGGTTCATTCAGGGGCCATGAGGGGGCGAGGAGCGTCCTGATCAGGAAAAAGGCACATTAGAGAGGAAACGGAGGAGGAAACGGCGGCCAGCATGGTGCCAATTAGCGCGGAGCCGCCAACACTCGGCCTCCCGCCGCCTCTGATTAACGCGCACGCTCCCCGTCTAAATCATCTCCCGCTACAATACATATCCAAGCATCTGTATGTAAATGTTTAATTAACCCTCGGCTGAATCGCCGCGCCGCTCCAGAGAGGAGCTTATTTATCTGATGATGGCGGCCATAACGGCGGCCGAAATGACGCCGCAGGACGAGGCGGCCGATTCATCAGAGACGGCGGCTCGTTTCCTAAAGAGCTGTTTGCTCTCAGAGGCGATTCCCAACAGAGGAGTTCAAAAGTTCTGCAGCAAACACCGTTTAGAGCCGGAGGAGCCACAACACACACATCCTCACTGGGAGAACCAGACTGGACCGGTTCCGGTCCGGTCCTGCAGGAGAAACGCAGAAAGGTCATCCCGGAACACTGCTAACTGAAAAGCTAGCTGCGCCAACACTGAACCCCTAATCAGAAACACTAGCTCCGCTAACGCTAAAGCGCTATAACAACACAGCATTTAACATAAGCTAATGCTAAAGCGCCGCATTCCACCATATTGATTGAGAACATGAAGAGAATCAACAGAGACTCTCAAGAAATGTGTGTATGATAAATTGTGCATGTGTTAAATTGTCCCTGGTTGTTTGTTCAGCCATGTTGGTTTTCTTCTTGTTTGTTTATCGACCACTGGCTCAATAAAGTTTCTTTAAAAAAAGAATCTGGGATCATGTGAGGAAACAGAACTGCTTTGCAGTCTTCAATCTTTTCAAAGTTAAAGCATGAAAATAAACGTCTTGAAGAACTGTTGGCCAAAATGCAGAAGCACTAGAGAAAATATTCACCCTGCTATGAGCAGAGAAACAAAACGACACAAAAACCTCTGAAGACGCTGAGAGCTACTTCCTGTTTCACCAAATACAAACAAAATGGAGGCGTCACATTTTAGCAGTTGGAGGATTTCTCTTTACTCTTTGGTTAAAAACCATTTTTGCTGCTAGTGTTAGGCTAAAACGTTAGCTTTAGGTGTATTTACCCAGAATGCCCTGCGCTGTAGTCCACTTCCTGCTCTTGCAGCGGTCTCCAGTCTGCTTGGTGTTCACATTCAAACCGAACCCAGACTGAAGACTGGAGGACCAGAGGTCAGAGATCAATTGGCATTCACACCTCTCCAACCAAACTGGACTTTATAGATAAACGGACGGAGTCGGGTGAAAGCGGACTGGAGTCGGGTGAAAGCGGACTGGAGTCGGGTGACAGCGGACTGGAGTCGGGTGAAGCGGACTGGAGTCGGGTGAAAGCGGACTGGAGTCGGGTGAAACAGGACTGGAGTCGGGTGAAAGCGGACTGGAGTCGGGTGAAACAGGACTGAGAGACTTCAGGTTTTACTGATTTATTCTGGTTTTTTCTGTTCCTCTTTGCGTTTTCTTCAGATTGAGATGTTTTAAAATCTTGAAAAGTCCAATAAAGTTGAGGAAACATGGCAGAATCAAGCGGTCTGCGGGTCGGATCCGGCCTGGTGGTGAGTTGCACACTCAGGCTTTGTTTGCTGCTGCAGGTTAATTCAGCCATTAATGCAGCTGTCATGCTGCTGCAGCTTTTACTGCGCTGCTAATTGGTTTTTCGTCCCGTTTTGTTTTGGGAGCGGAAGCGACCAGCAGCTGGAGGACAGACGGTTCCTCGTTTCTATCTGAATTTTTATGCATTAGGTCCGTGTTTTATCGTGACCTCAAATTAAATCTGAAGGTTTGGAGAAACTTTCCTCTTCTGATGGGATTCTGTGATTGGTCGGACCACCTGAGCAGGTGACGTCAGTTCAGTTGAAGTAGAGAAATAAATTAACTGCATCATATTTTTCAGTTTCCAGCAGCTTTAATGAAGGCAGAAACGTCGTCCTGGTTCTGATGTCTCCAGCTGTTCTGTCTGGACTTCACAGGCTGGTTCTGATCCGGACTGGACCCGCCCGCCTCTCCGAGTCTCGGCCTGCTTTAATTTAGATGATTTATGGAGCTGCTGATCCAGGCGGAAACGAAACGTCAGCTGGAGATTTATTCTGACCCGATCCGTCACTGGGTTCCCATCAGAACCGACTCCATTACAGCAGCAGAAAAAAAATCATACAAACATGAAAACAGTTTTATGTTTAACTGGAAAATGGAATTCAAAATGATTCAATTCAAAGAAAAACACTGGATTTATAATAAATAGACTTTACAAATAAAATAGATTTTATTTATTAAATAACTGATTAATTAAAGTTTTTGTTCTATAAAATTTTATATTTTTGTTTTTCTAAAATAATAAATTAATAAAAATAAATATTACTGGAATTATTATTTTGAAATCTGTAATTTCTTGTCTATATTTATTTTAACTGCAGAAACAGTGAAAATTAAATATTTCAGCTTCCAACATGTTTTTAACTTTTCATTCCTGCAACAGGAAAACTTCTTTCTGTTTCCCGGTGGGAATATTGGAGCGGCGGCGCGTTTCCCATGAGGCCGTCTGTCTGTCACTGAGGGGGGGGCAATGCGGGGGGGGGGGGCATCTTAATCTGTTCTGCATGCTAAGCAGCCCCCCCTCCTCCCCCCCAGGATCACATTGTTATAAATGCTGTTTATGGTCCTGCTATGACAACTGTGAAGGGCAGAGAGAGATTCATCCTGGAGGGAATCCTCAGCCAATCGGAGCGCAGGACGGCTTGTAAACGAGCGGCGGGGCAATAAAAGGAGGCGCAGCTCCGTGGAGGGGGAGGAGCGGGGCAGCTATTAATATTAATAATCATATCACAGGCTGACTTTAAGTCGGCAGTGTTTGTTTTGCTGCTGACGTCTGATTGTATTTATTTGAAGAGCAGAAGCGGAGCGGTTTGTTTCCATCGGGCCGAATTGACCGGAAATAAATCAGAAACGATCAGAAGGTCAACGACCTTCCTGGAGGTCAACCTCAGACCAAGACACGTCACAAACTGAACAGGTCGGTTCCAGATTCACAGATTAAACAGCAAGAAACTGGGCCTTCTGAGTACTGGAGGTGGTTCTGACCCGTTTGTCTGGTTCTGACCCGTTTGGTTCTGCAGAGCCTGAAAGTGGGTCAGGACGACTCGGCGTTCTGATGGGTCAGGTTGTGTCTGAAGGAGCAGATGGAGGCCGGGAGGCGAGGCCCGGCAGAACCCTGGCAGAACCCCAGCACCGGCCCCCCGGGGGGCCCTTGGGGGCCCGGGCCCCAGGCTGTCAGTTTTTAGAGCCGTGCCACTACAAAGACAGCAGAGCGGTTCTGCTGAACCGGGTTCAGAACCGCTCATCTAAACACAGAACCTGCCAACAACGACGACCAGGTCCGACTCCAGAACCCCTCTTCATCATCTTCATCATCTTCATCATCTTCAGCCTGACCTTCATCGTGGTTCTGGATCATCAGAACCTCCAGAATTCCTCAAACCAGCTGGAAAAATCCAGAACCAGCATGAATCTCAAATACCTCTGTGTCAGAGGTTCATTGTACTGGTTCTGGACCGTTTTGTGTGATCCAGAACCAGCAGAATTTCAGCAGTTCTTTAGGATGCATTCAGGGACGGTGGGAGAGTTGGACCTGGCTGGTTAACCAGAACCAGAACCGCAGCTTAAACTTCCATTAAATATTCAATGAGCTCAAAGATCAGACACCAAACTGGGGAAGTAATCTGATTACTCTGATGGAACGGGTCTGAGTTGATTTCTACTGGGACCAGTACCAGACTGGAGCTGAAAGATCCAACAGAACCAGAACTCAAAGAGCAGAACAGAAGAACTTTAGGCACTTCGAAGTGTCTTTTTCACAAACAGAAATGTTTTATACGTCGTCAGGATCCAAACAGGGCTCCGCCGGAGCAGAAATGGACCCGGTCGCGGCCCGGTTCTGATGCAGCAGCCCTGAGGAACACCAGGCTGGCTCCTGATGGACGCGCCGTCTCCATCATAGTCAAGCAGCCAGAAAGAGGCAGCAGGAACTCTGACCTTCATGATGTAACGGAGCAGCGAAAGCCAATGAAGTGAACAAGGCCGCGCCCGGCTTCTGATTATGATAAAATATGTCTGAGCGCCACCAAAGACAAACGCACGTCTCCCTGTGACAGATATGGCTCCATATTTTAATAACGGCCCAATTTCTGCAGCACTAAAGTGTTTTACTGCAACCCGTAAAACATGGAGGCCGACGCAAGAAGCCAACGAGCCAAAGGAGAAGGAGGATCCGGAAAACACGGTGGAACCAAAGAGCCACGGGAAAATCCACAAAACGGTTTTCAAAATAAATATTCCCCATCACACTAGAACTGGGTTTAGGCTGCAGTAAAGGTGTAGTACGCATCATCAGGCCTGTACAGTCCGCTTGAACTCAACCCCGGTCCGTTTGCAATAAAGTCCGGTTCAGTTGGTGAGGTGTAGATGCTAACTGACCTCTGACCTCTGGCCCTCCAAACCTCAGTCTGGGTTCGCTTTGAATGTGAACGTCCAGCGACCAGAGACTCCAGAAGCAGGGCATTCTGGGTAAATACAACCAAAACAAACGTGCTAGTTTAGCGCTAGCGGGAGAAATGGCTCCTGGTCTTCAGCCAGAAACAAAACAAACTGGAGGAAACGATTTTTAACACGACAATATGTTTCTGTTTTTAGTCGGAGATTGTAACTTTATTAGCAATGTTTCATGAAAGATACTAAATAAATACTGATAAAGTCTTTAATAGCTTAGCTGCTCAGCAACATTTTATTTTACAATACAAATAATTGAACTATTACTAAAGTAGTTATTATAAGCTATGAAGGAAAAACTTCACAGCTTGTCCCACCAAACCAAAGGAACAGAACTAATAACAGCTTCATATACTGCAGCAGGGGTTTTCAAAGTATGAACGGGTGAGCCCCGTCCAAGGAGCACAAACATTAAACTCATCTGAGCTTCTGAGTTTAATGTTTGATACCAACAGTGTTTTCACATCTTAACAAAAACATTTTGATCAGATCTTTGGAACATCTGGAAATGTTGCACATTTCCTTGAAATTAAAAAATAAATCAAAAGCCTAAACAGTTGCAAAATTGTGGATCTCTTTCTGTGGCTCATCTAAACAATTTATCTGGAGCTAAAAGATCTGCTGTATGAAAGAACGGAGGCAAAAGGAAAAACATTTATCACGCTATGCGCACTCTTTCTTTTTCTATCACGGTCTGAATAATGAGTAACTCATTTTATTTATGATTTTAACTAAACTGGCAACATGGCAACATTACTGTTCAGCTCGCCTTAGTTTTAGTGGGAACAATGTGCTTTTGATGCGCAAATCCGGTTAATGCAGATTTGCACTGTGGAGCGGTTTAACCGCAGATCATCTTCAACCAGCAGCTTTGATCAGTATTTGCTTTTTATCACTGCGGAAAACCCACATTCACAGAGATAGGTTGAAGTGAAGGGGATGAGCACGTTTACTAAAAATGGGTCCATTTTTTTCTCTCACTTTAGTAGACAGCAAGCGGATAGCTTCTTCTTCGGTTTATTTTTTCCCTCGCACCGCGCCTCCCCTAAAGTGCTCTGGCGCCCCCTAGGGGAGGCGCCAGAGCACTTTGAAAACCGCTGCTCTGCAGTAAAGATATAATTTACAATTACAGTCTTAACAAGTCATTAAATGCAAATAAAATTAACAATTATAAAAAGGAAGTTACCTGTTGTTTTGCAGTGGATCTGGCGTCTTTTCAAAATAAAAGGTACCGGTGCACATTTTATTTCCTGCCACAAAAAACTTCCAGTTTTACAGTCTGTAGTAACAATATGTCTGTAGTAACAATATGTCGTATAATAAAGGCCAGATGAGTCTCTGCACCGTTGGCTCATTTGCACATGCGCTGCAGAAATTCTTCCGGTTTCTTAAAATGTACATCAATAAAGTGTAAAATATTAACTTATGGAAATACTACTTGACACATTTTAGACACTTTTATAATTCTCTTAATGAACGACTGTGATGATTAGATTAGATCATTGTGGATGATTCACCTGCCTGTTAGCCGGTAGCTTCCATCAAAGCTCATCAGAGACCAAAAAACGTTTTTTACCAGAATTACGGTACGTATTTTATGAGATTAACTAAATGTGTTATTGGACTGGACAAGAGCACAAACCGTGTTAACTAATTTACTATTCTATGTTTCCTCATTCATTTTCTTGATTTTTTGTAGAAGCTGTCTTGCTAAATGCAGTTGACCCGTTTTTATCTCTATTTCTTGTTTTTCTGTTTTTTTCTTTCAATCATGTACTATTTTTAAGATTTTATTATTTCACAAATTAAAGAGAAACACAAACAGCCTCCCTTCCTTCTGCTGTTAATAATCAGTTTGAGGCAAATATTTTATTTAATTTTTCTACATTCTGCATTTGTTCTGTCTAATCAACAGCTTGGTGTTCACAAGTGCTGTGTGCTGATTAAACTTCATCCGTTGGTTTGTTGTCATTTATTTAAAGGTAAATGAATAAATAAACTTCCTCCTGCTCCTCAGAAAAGGAGGGGATCGCCAGCAGCCGCTTTCTCTCCCTGATGACATTAAATCAGATTTTCTAATGTGTGTGGTCCTGATGACATCACTAATCTGGACGGCGGGCCCCCAGGGGCCTGTGGCCCTGGAGCCGGCGGAGAGGCGGGATCGTCCCGCCGCCATGGACAGCTTCAACGCCAGGCTTGAAATTAGTTTGGAAGTGTGCGGGGTGAAAAGCTGAGCGCCTCCGCTCTGGAAAAGCCAAGAAGAAGAATTAGGGCGACTGAGAGGACTGGGAGCGTGTGTGGTCCCTTCAGCCGGAGTGGAGGGAAGCTGTCAGCTGGAGGATGAAGAGGAGGATGAAGAGCAGGAGGAGGCATTGTTCCTCCTGAGTGTCGGGCGGCCGCTGAAAGGCTCCGGTAGTTGATTTAGTCCGGACAAAGCTTCGCTCTCCCCGAGGAAAGTGATTGAGCGCCTCTTTGTTTGGGCCTGAAAGGCTGCGAGCCAACAGGGCTGGAATGAACTGTTAGCTTAGCGCATGAAGCCGCCATGCAGCTGCAGGAAACTTTACCTCAGATTCAGATCTCATTCATCCAGTTATTCATTCACCTGCTCAGGTGAAACCAGCTGACAGGAACAATTCACTCCTTATGTGACGAGTTCATCGCATTTCTATCAAACCAAACATCAGCAAAATAAGCAACATTTAGAGTGGATAAAACAAACACCAACTGTAGTTCATTTATAAACCAGGAGTTCCTGTTCCAGTTCTCTCAGTGAACTGGTTTCTCGGAGAGCCGAGCAGGAATCGGGTTATTGAATGGGCCGGGTCGGTGCTGCAGCAGGAGAACCGGCTCTCGCTCCACATGAGGCCTGACTGCTGCAGCCTGCATGGCCTAGTTAAAGGCTGCATGTGAAGGATGGAAGCTGTGAAATCCTGATGAAGAAAATGAATCTTTTTCTTCCGTCGGGTTTTCCAGATTCAACTCAAACTGTTTGTCTTGTTTTAATCTCTGGAACCGATCCATGGTGATCACTAGGGGGCGGTTGCCATGCCAACCTGAAACACTAGCAGGGCGTTCACACCGACATCAGAACCACAGTTCAGGACCAGAACCAGTTTAAAGATGTTTATGAAGAGAAGAAATGCTCTGACATGTTGTAACTGATGGAGCTCCTGTAGCAGTCTGTGTTACAGCAACTCTGAAAACCCTCTGACTGAAGACTTTAGGTGTGATACTTTCATGAAGAGATGTCAGTATCTGTTCTTGATTTGATAAAGAATCGTTCTTTTCATCAGAACCAGAACCAGAGACTGAGCCGCTGCAACATGGAGACACCAGAAGAGTTCAAGTTTGAGTCACAATCTGCAGAAATCAGACTAAAAAACGAAAACTTTGCTTACAAGAGAAACTGGTTCCAGTAACTGGGACTAAACCAGACCTGATGGAAGACGACTGGTTCTGCGCCCTCTCAGTTCAGAACCAGTTCAGAACTAGTTCAGAACCAGTTCAGAACCAGTTCTGGACTCCCTTCCATTCTCATTCTGCAGCGTTTTGTTTGGATTCTTGGTTTCTGATCCTTAAAATGCATTCTGTGCAAAAGTATTCACACAGGCACAGGAAGTCTGATGGAAAGGAATCAGAACAATCCTGGATGGGTTGGAATGGTCTAGTCAAAGGCCAGACCTGAATCCAACTGAGAATCAATGAGAGACAATAAAAACTGATCCAAACTGGAGGAGAAAAACTGCAGACAGCCTGCAGCCACAGGGGCTGAAAATAGAAGCACTCCACACTTTTCAGAATCATTTCCTGCCCCTGATGCAGCCCCTGTCGGTCCGTCCCAGTAAGTCCCAGTAAGTCCCAGTAAGTCCCAGTAAGTCAAACTGGAGCTGATGGTGTGAATACTTCAGGATAAACAGTTGTTTCCTGTGATCCAGCAACGTGACCTCTGACCCTTGTTCCTCCTGGATCCACCTGGCTTCCCTTCGCCGCCTGGCGCAGATTGGCACCAAGTAGCCGATCTGTCGCCGTGGCGACCGGCTGCCAGCGCCTGAATAAATCATCCGCCTGCCTGAGAAGGTGGAGCGGGCATGTGACCCGGTAACCACGGCAACAAGGCTTCATCTGCTGTCCAATCAAAACCCCTCCTTACACAGAGCATATCCAGAACCAGAACCATGGACCAGAACCAGAACCAAGGACCGATCTTTAATCATAAACAAAACAAAGGAGATGACTGTAGATTTGAGAAGGAACGGGGTCAAAGGTCATTATTTCCACCATGGGAGAAGATGTGGAGGAATGTAAGTAGCACAGACTGCTACAGGAGCCTCTGACGTCACAGCTGATTAAATGACATTAACTGTGAAGTGAATGATAGAAAAATGAGCAGCAGTAATTTATTCAGCAGAAGAACCCGCAGGTTCATTTTTCAGGTTTTATTCAATTATAAAAATCATTTTAAAATAATATTTTCTGATCTAAATCTCTAGATGCTAATTAGCTTGCTGAAAATTACACCCATAGTTCTTCTGATTTGGAGCTTCAATGGAACCAGAACTGGACCGGGTTCTGCGTGTCCTCATCTGAGAGGAACCGGATGAGCTTGACTGGGTCAGAACCGAACCGCTGTCACTGAGCCGGTTCTTTTCTGGACCGGTTCTTCCTCCTCCGGTCCGAGGAACGGTTCTGGTTCTGGACTGGTTCTGATCCAGACTGTGTTCTGAAGGAGATGGTTGGTTTGCAGAACCTGAACGGACCTGTTGGGTTCCTGTGGGAGAAGTTCAGGCCCGTTTAGTTGACTGATGGATCCGGGCGGAACCGGTTCCAGGCCCCCCGGGTCGGATCGGGTCGGGTTTGTCATTTTGACTCATGAAGTGCTGCAGCTCTGCTGATCCAGTTGGTTCTGGTTCTGCGTGTTGCTGAGGAATGTTGAGATGATAACAGGCTGCCGGCCGCAACAACCTGCTGCCTGCGGCGTTTTGCTCTGCGGCGTTTCGCTCTGCGGCGTTTCGCTCTGCGGCGTTTCGCTCTGCGGCGCTTCGCTCTGCGGCGTTTCGCTCTGCGGCGTTTCGCTCTGCGGCGTTTCGCTCTGCGGCGCTTCGCTCTGCGGCGTTTCGCTCTGCGGCGCTTTGTGGTTATTTACGAGCTGCTCAGGAATCCGGCCGTAAACTCACACCTTCAGCCGCGCTTCAAAGCCGCCGCGGCTCTGAGGTGTCAGGCGCCACAGCAGGAGAGGACTGACTGCGGGGCCCCAGGGGCCTCCTGGGACCCCCGGGCCGCAGAGGGCAACTGGACTCATTGTGTTCATCAGAATAACCTCCAGTTCTTATCAAGGCCAGAACATTTCAGCCACCTGATGCTTTGCCAGATGAAAACACCAGAAACAAACAAGAAACTTTATTTTACAGTAGCAAAAAAAACAAAACGCTGAAACATTAAATCCAGACTGGAATGAATCTATTTCACTTATTAATCAAAGTTCCTGGTCCGCCTCCTCTAATTCATTACAGCAGCACATCTTCCTCATCCTCATCATCCTCAGCTGGAACTGAGCCGGGAGCTGAAGAACGTTCTGTCAGTTTGGATCTGTTTCTGATCTAGAGCAGTTCCTCTTCCTCCTCTTCTCCTTTTCCTCAGCAGCTCAGATTTAAAACTTTATTCTTCCCAAACGTATTCACACCTTCTCCAGATCTGCTGAATGAACTTTGTTTCCTGTGGGAAGAAGCTGATCGGTGAAGAAGGAAAAGTCATTGATGTTTCTTTTTCTCTTTATTTACTAGAATCTGAAAAGTGCAGCATGCCTTTGTGTTGTGCCTTCTGGGTCAGAACCTCTAGAATTTCTTCTGGATTTCCTGTCAAACTGGATGTGGAACATCAGTTCTCAATTCCA
This sequence comes from Poeciliopsis turneri, assembly GCA_922788865.1. Taxonomy (NCBI): domain Eukaryota; kingdom Metazoa; phylum Chordata; class Actinopteri; order Cyprinodontiformes; family Poeciliidae; genus Poeciliopsis; species Poeciliopsis turneri. The sequence goes on from CAKLNU010000791.1 coordinate 54,058, forward strand.
GCTGAAGACACTCAGTTGGATTCCAGTCTGGACTTTGACTAGGCCATTGGAGCCCATGAATCTGCTCTGATCTAAACCATCCCATAATACCTGATTGTACCTGATACCTTTTAGGCTGGTTGTCAAACCAGAAGATGAACCTTGACCCAAGACTCTAATAAGTTGCCAGTAACGTGCGGTCAGGGAAAAATAATATATATTGATAAAATCATTTATAATTTTTCATTTAGCTTAACCAATTTAGATTATTTTTTTCTTCAAAGTTGCTGGATTTTTGCATTTTTCCGTTCAAATGCTCAGAAGGTGAGTTAGCAGTGAGCCGAGCCTCACCTGGACGGATCAGCGTCTCACTGCCTGCACTGGCTGCCAGTCTATGGCATTGAATGTATCAACTCATTTTCCATCATTTAGCTCGTATATATAATATACAGCGTTTGTTGCCATCAACTGTGTGTGTTGAGTTTCGTGCTGAGCAGCGATCAGAAACCAGAGATCAGAAACCAGAGATCAGAAACCAGAGAACAGACTGGAGGTGAGGCAGGCAGTTCTCTGGCCTCATGGCAGGGGGCGCTCATGATCCCACACTGAGAATCCACACTGCAGAGGAAGAGACGGCAACAGCGAGCTAACCATGGAGCTAGCTTTGGAACTAGCCATGAAGCTAGCCATGGAGCTACCTGGAGCTAGCCTTGGAGCTAGCCATGAAGCTAGCCTTGGAGCTATCCATGGAGCTAGCCTTGGAGCTAGCCAGGGAATGAGCAATGGAGCTAGCCTTGGCGCGATAGCTCCAAGGCTATGGCTAGCCATAGCTAAGGCTAGCCATAGCCTTAGCCTCATCCAATAAGTGCAGCCATATATTTATAATTTTCTCCTCATACCACAAGAATCACTTTTTAATTATAGCAAAATATTAACATTAAGCCTGAAGCCAAACTACTGCAACAGACTGAAAGTTCTCCTCTGTGTGGGAAATATTTCAGCGTTAAATTTTTTGTTTCGTTGTTGTCAGTTGCTATGGCAACGAGTCTTTTCGAAGCTGCGGTGATACAGAGAGAAAGAAATGGTTCTGAGTTGGACTTTAACGGCATAAAATTAATAATATCTACATGTCCAAGTTTGACTGAGTTATTCTGCAGCGACTGCAATGGAGGACATGGGAAACAATTGTCTTTTTTCTGTCCAGCTTGTCCACATGTGTTAGATTTCCTTATGCAAACATTAACATGAACAGGAAGTGGTTTTCTCAGTAGTTTGTAGTTTTTTTTTGTTATTTATTTATTTGCCTGGACATGTTGAATCCATTGCTGCTCTATAAAATGGCCGACTCCCGCATATGTAGCCCCAAGTGGGCGGGGCTTGGCGCTGCAACGCCTCCTCTGATTGGTAATTGATGAGCGGAACCGGGGAAATCATGAGTATTTCTCATATAACTATTTACATCCAGGACTTTTAATTCGCCTGTTATTTGAATTTTATCTGGTATTTAATAGAATATGGACTGAAATTTTCTCACATTTGTAATGAAAATGCAGCAAATTTCTTCCCACATGAGAGGAAGAAGATCCAGAACCGGAACCAGATCCAGATCCAGATCCTAAAGGAAGCTGGTTCTGTAGCTTTGATCTGTTCCTGACACGTTAACCAACCATCTAACTCTGTTAACTAAACTCTTTAGTCTGTTGCTATAGTTACGCTGTCCAAAAACCTTCGGGTTCTGGTTCTGTTTGAAATGAACGGACTGATTTGGAGGTTCTGGTTCCGGTCGGGTCACATCATGTTAGAGTGAGACCTCTTGTTTCTCTGCCAGCTTTGTTGCTCTGTTTCTTCGGGAAACTTTATCACCTTTTGTCAGTTTTAATGTTAGTAAATATTCTGCTTAAGTTTGTGATATTATGGTTTTATTCATTTCTATTATTTTTCTCATTTAGTCTTTAAAATAATATTTGCGCATAAAGTTATATATTTTCGTTTTAAAATATTAAATAATACGTTCAGATCAGAACTCGCTTTATTTCATTTTCTCTTGTTTGACAAACTTCATGGACGAACTTTTAGTTTTATTCTAGGAAAAGTATTTTCTCTTATTGCGATGAGTTTATGGATCATCTCCACCTCTGCATAGAAATGAAGCATAACGCTGCTGCATTTCTTATTTTAAGATACATTTATTAAATTCGGGCTTCAGGTGAATTTAGTGAGGATCAGACCCGCGCGCCTGCGTGTTTAACTGAAAATAAACACATTTATCGCAAAAAGACGTTTTTGTTTTATTTATGGAAACAATTATTCTCCTGTCATGAAAACAAATTTGAATAAAAAAAAAGCTTTGAGGGATCAAATCAAACGAAAATAACTTTAAAAGAGACATTTACTATTTTTTCACATAAAATATGACAAGAAAAAAAGAATAAATTAATCAAATGAACGAGATGAACATCCAGAAAATCAAATAAAGTTTCTGATTCACAGAAATATTAAATCTTCTGACTTTCTTCATCGGCAGAAAATGAAAAACTTTCAACCTGAAACTCCAGAAGCATCAAGTAAAATCTGTTTTCATCTGAATTATAGAGAATTTCAGCGGAATCTGAATGAAAAGAGTTTGAACTGAAAGCGACGGGAAGCTTCAGCTGAATCACTCATTATTATTATTATTATTATTATTATTATTATTATTATTATTAGTCAGTTCATGATAAAATCATTTTTAGCTTCTGTTTGTTGGTTTCAGCTTCAAACTGGGTCAATATGATCGTCAGAAAATTGATTTTGTTTCTGGCTAAAAACCAGAGAAATTAAAATAAAATGATTGTTGTAGATTTTCAACATTTGCAACAATTATAAAGAAACGAGCAAAATGTGGGATTATTTTTTTTAAAAAGAGACAGAAATAAATTAAATATTTTTAAACATGTCCTTTAAATTTTTCCACCAACAACGAGAGAATAAAGCAAACAGAGGAAGCAAACGATTCATGCTTCTGATGCTGAGGGACATTTTTACAGCAGCATGCGCGCGCACACACACACACACACACACACACACACACACACACACACACACACACCTCGGGCTCTCTCTCTCTCTCTCTCTCTCTCTCTCTCTCTCTCTCTCTCTCAGTTTCCAGTTTTAGAAACAAACTGAAGGAAAAAAATGCTTTTTTCCGGAACTTAACTCTGAAGTTCTGATAAAGTTCGGTTTCACTCATGAGTTTCCTTCAGCTTCATGTCTCTGCTGGACCCACCGAACCTCCTGCTCCGAACCGGGCTCCGTGGAAGGTCAGAGGTCTCACTGACAGACACGAACCCGCAGCTTGCCCCGCGTTCTGCGGTCTTGCGGTCCTGCGCGGCGCTCAGTGCACCGCCACCGCGGACTGCAGCGGCTCTGCGGGCCCGGCCGGGCTGCTCTGGCCGGCGGCGGTCTGCGGAGACGTCGGGCTCAGGGAGCGCGGGGAGTGGGCCAGGAAGGCCGGGATGTGTGCGGGCAGGCCGGGTGCGGGTTTGATGGGCACCGGGATGGCGGGCAGAGTCTGTCCGCCGTGGCAGAGCGTCTTCAGCGGCATGCCGTAGGCCGAGTAGTCGGCGGGCGCCACGGAGAGGGGCGCCGCGGGGTCCATGACGCCCGAGCCGTACATGTGCGGCCAGGCCGGACTCAGCTGGTTGTGCAGCGGGTAGCCGGCGGCCGGGAAGGCGGCCAGTCCGCCGGGAACCTTGTACTCTCTGGCGATTATGTTCTCGATGGCGAACGGGTGCTTGAAGCCGGACGGCTGCGTGGAGCCCAGGCCGTACCCCGCAGGGACCTGCGGGAGATGCGCGGCGGCGTGCAGCGCGCTCAGCCGCAGCTTGGCCTGCTGCTGCAGGTAGTGTGCGGCGTCCTGTGGCTTGCTGGGGCCCAACGGGTCCGGCACCGGCACGCCGCCCACCTTGAAGCGCTTCCGGCGCCGCAGGAAGCTTCCGTTCTCGAACATGTCTCCACAGTTGGGGTGCAGCGCCCAGAAACTGCCCTTTCCGGGCTGGTCCGGCCGGCGCGGGATCTTGATGAAGCAGTCGTTGAAGGAGAGGTTGTGGCGCAGGGAGTTCTGCCAGCGCTGCGTGTTCTCCCGGTAGTAGGGGAAGCGCTCCATGATGAACTTGTAGATGTCGCTGAGCGGCAGCATCTTGTCCGGGCAGCTCTGGATGGCCATGGCCGTCAGGGAGATGTAGGAGTAGGGCGGCTTCTGGTCGCTGTACGTGTTCCTGCCGGGCCGCGGCATGGTTCCGAACGGCCCGAATCACTCCAGTCCGAGTCTCTCCAAACTTTCAGCTCCTCACTGGGTCTTTACGCACAGCGACTGGCATGGTTCCATCTGGGCTGGGAGGGAAACTCTGAGTTAAAGTTCAGGAAAAGTTGGATGAGCAGCAGCGGATGGTCCCCCGGTCCCCCGGTCCTCCGGTCCCCCGGTCCCCCGGTCCTCCGGTCCCCCGGTCCTCCGGTCCTCCGGCAGGCAGCGGGGCTCCGTGCTGGCTGTGGCCGCTGCTGCGCTGCGCTAGGCGGCCCTGTCCTGCTCCATGTCCCGCTCTGCTCCGCTCGGCTCCCTGCGCGGCTGTCAGCGCCGGCAGCTGAGCGGCTTCATTAATGGGACACTTTTCCACAGTCACGTGACGGCCACACGCAGGAAGGGGAGTGGGTGTGTGGGAGCCGCGCACGCTCACGTGGACGCCCTCAGGTTGAGTGGAGGAGCAGCTGGCGGAGCTGCGGCCGGGCAGAGGAGGCTGATGACGGGGAGGATCCGCGCTGCGGGTCGCTGCGGAGCCTCTCACGCACGGTGTGAGCGTGGGAGTGGCGGGTGCGTGTTTCTAAGTGGGCTGTGGGGCCCCTCCAATTTGCTGTGACAAATCGGTCCGCTGAGAGCCGCTTTCATTTCTTCATCCTCTTCATCGCTGCTGAGGAAGAGGAGGATGAGGAGGAAGGCTCAGGTAAACAAGCTATAAAAAAATCTAAATATGAATAATAAAAAAATGAGTGGAGCAAAATTTCTGCGGCCTTTTATCTAATTTATGTGTTTGTTTTTACATTTAAACAAATTTTAAATGTTAACGGCTCGTTTTTTCTGCTGCTTCTGGATTCATATTTTCTTTATTTCATCTCATTTAATGTCGCGGACAGAGAGAAAAATTCATCTTTCAAAGGTCATTTCATTTTAATAAAAACTTCTGCGGTCAGGTTTTAGTTTTAAATGTTTTAAAATTATAAAATTGGCGCAGTTACTGTTATTAATATCACTATTACAATGATAATAATAACCATAATAACCATAATAATAATAATAATAATAATAATAATAATAATAATAATAATAATGCTATTTGTATTAAACGTTTTTTTGTCATAAACGTTGAAACGTCTCATCTCTTTCACTTATTTGTTACTTTTGATTCTAATGATTTAATTAAAGTTTAATTTCACTGAACAGTTTAAAGAATTAATTTTAGCTTCATGTTGTGAGGAGCAGATGGAGGATTAAACATGAAGAGCTGGTGGAGTGTGTGTGTGTGTGTGTGTGTGTGTGTGTGTGTGTGTGTGTGTGTGTGTGTGTTTGGTGGGGGTCGGTTACCACTTTAACACGTCTGACCTTTGACCCCACGCTGCTGAAGTGACAGAAGGGATAAAAGTCTCATTAATTTATATTTATTGTGAAATAATTTGTTAATTTTCCTTTTTTTTTTTTATTTTATTATATTTATGTTGCTTGTTTAATTATTTGTGTTTTATTTTTTTAAAATTATTCAGTTCTTCTCTCTCATATGATTTTATTTAGTGCATTTTTAGTTGTTCATTTTTACATTTAAGCAAAATGAAACTTGGAACCAAAACATAATTAGTTTATACTTTTAAAAACATGGAAATCTATCTGTCTTGTCTATCTTATTTATTGATGAGTAGAGTCTGGAAAAAAATGTTTTTTTAAAAACTGAAACTATTCATATGATTAGAAATGATGATAAATATTGATTTAACTGGGGAAAGTTGATCAGAACAAACAGAATTTACACAAAACCAATATTTCCTCACAGCCAATAGAAGAAGACAAAGAAAGCCTCTGATTGGCTCCTGCTCAACCAATCACAGGCTCCCAGCTTCTGACGTAATCTAAGTAGATCGTTTTTTTAATTGAAACTCTTCAATCATGTGACTCCGCCCCCTCATGTCAGAGGAAAGTCACCTTACAGAGTTCAGATCAGAACCAGACGGGTCCAGTTCAGCCTGCAGGTTTCTGGTTCTGGAGGTTCTGCTCTCCAGAGGAACCGGCTCCAGTTGACCTGGATTCTCTCCTCTGAGGCTGAGGTCACCCTGAGTGCTGGCTGTCGTCATGCTGCTACAGACAAACTGACCACTTCCTCCTACTGCTCTCCACTGTGGGAGGGGTGTGTGTGTGTGTGTATGTGTGTGTGTGCGTGCGTGTGTGTGTGTGTGTGTGTGTGTGTGTGTGTGTGTGTGTGTGTGTGTGTGTGTGTGTGTGTGTGTGTGTGTGTGTGTGTGTGTGTGTGTGTGTGTGTGTGTGTGTGTGTGTGTGTGTGTGTGTGTGTATGTGTGTGTGTGTGTCGGACTCAAGATGTAGCTCCACTGTTAGCGCTTTAGTAGAAATGCCCTGTCGCCCCACTGTTGCCATGCCAACATCAGGGCCAGGTTCCCTAAATACACCGACCTCCATGTTGATTCTACCAGACATCATGGCCGCCACTTTCGGAACCGTCTGACCTCCGCCCCCTGGTGGCGACTCTACACATGTATGTTTGAAGTGCTGATGATGAACTCTGACCCCACAGCCAACATGGCACCCAGGAAAACGACTAAATACTTTATACTGGGAATGATGGGAATTACAGCAGAGCCAGAGAAACCGGAACCTTTAACCTTTTACAATAGAACCGTCCAGTAGAACCGTCCAGTAGAACCACCCAGTAGAACCGCCCAGTAGAACCGCCCAGTAGAACCTGTCTGCAGCTCATGAGGATCAAAATAAAATCAGAAGTTATTTTACTCTAATTGCTTCACAATAATCTCAGGTATTAAACAAAAACAAAAACAAAACAAAAAAAACAGAAAATTAAGTGAAATTTGGTATAAATGTGATTTTTCCATCAGGAACTCCAGGGAACTCCGTCGGGAACGTCTCCAGAGTTACTGGGGAATCTGCTGGGAGTCTGATCCCAGTCAGACCCGATGGGACCTGACATCGGATCAGAACCTGATTTAGCTTCCGGCTCGTTAAAGCTGATCTCAGGTCTCAATGTCTAATTAATAATTAGTCAGTAATTCCTCCGCAGGAGTTATTATCCCTCAAAGCGGCTGGAGAATTTAATTATTAGCAGCCTTTTTGTTTCCGCGCCCGTCATTACTGTCAGGATTGATGAAACATAAACTTCATTAAAAATTAAAGTGGGATTCTTTAATTACGAGGCCGCCCTCACTGCAGCCTGAATTAGCCAAGTCAGTGATGTGCAAATGAGAGCATTATTTAAGAAACATGCTGGAAGTAGTTATGCTAATTCAGCGGCTTCACAGTGGCAGAGCGCTGCGCTCCTCCTGCACATCCATTAAATGCTGGATGCAGATTTAATGTAGCAGCCGCAGAAACGCCTGTTCATTTACTCAGATTTATTGAGACGACTTGTAAAAAGTAGCCGTTTAATTAGCTCATCTGCTGCTGATGGCTGAGCTTTTTAAAAACACTCGGCAGAACTGCTGCTGCTGCGAGGAAAGGGTTCTGAACAGGAGGAGAGCGGGCCGAGCCGGGCCGCAGGCCGCAACACGTCAACATGGCTCAAGTTGACCTCTGATCGGCGCATCGGACCGACCCAAAACTCAAAACACAAATTTAGTTATGGATCCACACGTTCATTAACAGGAAGTTCCTCTGGTCCACAGGAAGTTCCTCTGGTCCACAGGAAGTTCCTCTGGTCCACAGGAAGTTCCTCTGCACTATGAACTTGAAGTTGGATACCTGGATGTGACTGAAGTAGAACCAGAACTGGGAACAGCAGCAGGATGGAAGCTGCTGGAGTTCAACTCATTTCGGTTCGGTGTCAGCCCGGTTCGGTGTCAGCCCGGTTCCTTTCTCAGCTGTCTCACAGCTGCAGAGTTTCCCGCTGAATCCTCTGGACCAGGTTCGGCTCTGATCCCGGCAGGAAGCTGTTAGCAGCTGTTTATCCGCAGCTTCCCGTCCTCCGCCGGTTCGGCTGGGTTCGGTTCGGAAAGCCGCCGCTTTTCGGCCCAGAGAGGCAGCGGAGAGCCGATGGGACTAAACCCACCGATCAGACAGAAATCCCCGAGGCTCTGCTCTCCACACGGAGTCAATTTGACCGGAGAGGCGGCGGCATTACGGCGGCGCCCCAAGGGCCTCAGGAGGGGCCCGGGGCCCGCAGCTCCCGCGGTAATGGGACATTAATGCCGGGCTTCGCGCTGAATCCCGGTTCCGGTTCTGTTGGTAGCGCATCAGTCAAGCTGCCGCGCTGCATCCTGGGAGCCATTAAGCTGGATGGATCTGCTGTATTTACTGGGCTGTTATGCAATAATAAAGACAGAGGAAGTGACGCTCTTTACACAGAGAGGATTTATCTGCTGATGCTGCAGGCGAACCGGATCCGTGGAGCAGCTGCCGGAACCGAACTGGGAACAGGCGGGATCCGGAACCATGATCATTAATGATTTCCTCTGAATGCATGTTGATCATAACGAGAAATAAAACTGCATGTTTCTGCAGGACAGTTCAGTCACTCTGAGTTAAGAACCGGATCTCAGACTGATCCAGATCAGAGATTCGGAAAAAACTGAATCGGAATAAAAGAACTAGACTAGAAAATACAACAGGACAGGAACCGAAACAGGGAGTTTTCCGGTTCCGGTTCCTTCTACGGCCTCGTTCTTTCTTCATTCTGGTCCTTTTTATTATAATTATTCTGTTTCCTGCAGAATCTCAGTAAATATTCGCAGCAAATCTCGGAGAATGAAACTGAAGCTGCTGATCAAACAGAACAGATTCAATTAGCAGAAGATTAATGTTTGCTTTTGTTCAGAGATGAACTTTGATGTGATCGCAGCTCGATGATAATTAGATCCAAATCCTCCTCAAACACCACAAGCTGCTGGCCGCCGGTGATTCTCCAGGACTTAGACGCATCCCGCGAACATCAGAACGTTCTGAACCGGAGACCCGAACATCTGAACGTTCTGAACCGGAGACCCGAACATCAGAACGTTCTGAACCGGTGACCCGAACGCCAGAGGAGAGAGTCTGGACCTGATCGGTTCGTTAAGAACCGGGCCGGAAATCAAAGTTTGCCTTTTCTACAGAAAGCAGGTAAAATGACACATCACAGCTCTGACTGACCAGAACCAGAACCAGGACCAGAACCAGGACCAGAACCAGAACCAGGACCAGGACCAGGACCAGAACCAGGAGCAGGAGCAGGAGCAGAACTAGAACCAGAACCAGAACCGTCTGCATGCCCGTCTGCTGCAGCAGCGTCATCCTGAGCTGATGGTGAATAAAGATGGATGCGGCGGCGGCTCAGCAGGAGGACACTCCATCTTAACATGGCCGCCCGGTGTCTTATGATATCTTATCATTAGTTTCTGTGACAGTGATGGAGCAGCCGCCAGCGCCGCGCCGCCAGCCGTGTATAAAAGTAACCTTCTTTCCATAATAATGGCCATTCGTCACTTCCTGAACTGTCACGCAAACAAAGTGGGCTTTAACAAGGCGTGGGGGGTCAGAGCGTTCAGTGGTCCTCTGCGTTCACCTGCTGATGCGTTCAGGGAGCGTGGGACCACAGAGCATCGGCGGCGTCATGCTGCCGGGCCGCGTCCCTCCAGACAGACCGCAGGTCAGAGCGGCCCGCTGCCTAACAGGCAGCGCGCAGGGAAAAACATTTGACTCATTCTGGAGAATTTACAGGAATGTTAATGAATTTAGCTGATAAATAAATAAAAGAGCAGAAATCAGAAGATAACATCAGATTCTCCTGATGATGCAGATAAAAAGGAAACATCATTAGAAGGTTTTATCACTTTTATTATTTTCAACAATAATTACATCCATTTGGCATAAACACCACACACACACACACACACACACACACACACACACACACACACACACACACACACACTTTGAACAAGGCTGGTTTGGATCTCCCGGAACCGGACCGGTCCAGATCAGAGAGCTCCTTGAGGGGTGATCTTCACTTCCTCCAGGTCAAAGGTCAGGAGAGTTCAGGTCTTTGACCTCCAGGGCGGCGCTACAGGTACAATTCCTTCACTCTTATTTAATTTTCTCTAAAGTTTTTATGTGTTTATAATTAATGTCTGCAGGCTGTGAGTCCAATAAACCAAAGTCAGATTGTCTGAACTCATAACCAAAGCTGGTTCTGGTTCCGGTTCTGATGGGTTTCCAGAGATTATTACGTTTTTTTATTTAAACTCTCAGGTTTTTTTCTGGAGGTTGAAGCTGCATTTTGATTGGCTGTTGATCTGAATGAGAATGGCTTCAGCTTTTAAACTGATCAGAACCTCCAGAACCTGCAGACCTCAGGTTTGGGTCGGGCGACCCGTGATGGAGGAGCGGAGCTGAGATTAATGGCGGCAGCAGCAGCTCTGCTCTCATTAGTGGTTTCCCTCAGATTGATGAGTCTGATTATCTTCATAAAACGCTGCGAGAAGCAAGAAGAGGTCGGTCATCTGCTGGAGGAAGAACCAACTGGCAGCGAAGTCCACTTCCTGTGAGAGGAGAAGAGCTGCAGCTGGTCGGACCGTCAGGCTGCAACGTTACAGGAAAAATGAACAGCAATAATTTGGGTTATTTAGTGCAGGAGGAAAAAAATGAGGGTTAATTTTCAGTCATAGTTTCACCATGATATTCATTAATTTATCAATACAGCAGTTTACCAACATCAGACCTAACAATGTTTGAGCTGATCTGAATACGGTATATTTGAGTTAAATATTTTGGAGATAAATATCCAGGTTGCTAAGTAGCTTAATATTTGATTAGTTCTGAGCTAATCAGCGGGTCACCTGTCCATCAAGCTAACGATTTGGCTTGGAGATAAATATTTAGCTGCCTAACTAATTATTTTCTTATGACAAGCTTAATAATCCAAAGTTCTGCAGGTCATTTGTGAGAGTGATGCTTCACAAACAGCAGCTCCTCTAATCCAGATCCTGACCTGACAGACAGAAACAGGAACATCCTGGTTCTGACCTGGTTTTCTGCTCCCAGTTCACAGGAAATGTTATGGAAACTGCAAACTGAGTCTAGAAGTCCAAGAAACTGAGTTTTCCAATGTGACATGGAGATCCTGAATGCATCACTCAGCTGGACAAAGCTTCATGTTTGACTGCAGATTAGCGACAGCTAATTAGTTCTAATGCTGCTAATGAGAGCGTCCATGTTTACCCAGACATCAGAGCGCGGCCGGATTACAGGAGTAATCCGCTGAAATCCCTCCCAACATGAACTGTTTGTCTTCCTGTGAGGAAGCTCTGTCTGCAAACACACACACACACACACACACACACACACACACACACACACACACACACACACTAGGAGAGAGCCGGCCTTACTGAGACACAGCAGAACCAGGTCTAGGAAGCTGATCACCAGAACCAGAATAAATGAAATGAGGAGGAAGAGGAGGGCATGGTTACTGTACCCGTTCGTTTGGACACATTAGGACGTGTTCAGTGATGCCTCGAGTCACAGTTTTAGCTCATAAACACGTTGGGCCACTGAATGACTGACCGGGTCAGAAAATGCTGTGGAGGAAAACCTGCATCATGTCTGCAGGCAGGATGGGAGACGTGTGCGGCTGCAGATCCATCAGAACGAATTCTGATGGAAAGGTTTCAACCTCCAACAGCAGGAACTGCTGCTGCCTCCTCGGCTTCCTCCTGTCTCTGTCTCCATGGTAACCACCTTTCCTCCCAGGTGAGATGAAGGGTTCAGGAACTGCTGCTTGTGGTGATGTCTTCATGCTGTGTCTCTACAACGAGTCAGGTCGGGTCGGGTATAGTTCTGGACCAGAGTTCAGATGAATGTTTTCATCGTTTATAATTGTTCTGCCTGACGGCCACGCTCTGTCCCGATGCCACCGGGGGTCAAAGGTCAGAGCAGCAGCTCCTGAAACAGAGCTGTCCATTAGCACGCGTCCATCACACGCAGTCGGCTCCCAGCAGAACCAGAACCAGAACCTGGCCTCTGCCTGCAGGCCGTTGCTCTGACAGGAAGCTGCGTGACGGAGCAGAGAGGAAAACCTTCCCTCAGTCCGCTTCCTGATTATTATCCATCCGCTTAGAGAAATTAAAAAGAAAGAAATAATCTTAAAGCAGCAGAGATTAGATCCATCAGGTTTATAAAATGTTTATGACACATTTCCATGACGTTATTCAAATTAATTTCCATATGAAGGTTTTTCTCTGGATTTAACCTGAACTAGAAAATTAAAGTTTACAAAAAAATCATCTTTTCACTAATTTCCTCAGAAATACATCATTTCTGAGCTGATCATTTTTCTGTTTTTTTGTGTATATATTTTTCTGTTTTAGCCCGTCTTGGTTTATTCCCTTGTTCTCATCACATCCAGTCCGCATCCAACAGAGGACCAGAGCAGCAAACTGGAAATAACTGGCCTGTGTTGTACTGCCACCTATCGGCGGATCCCAGCAGCACAATAAATATATGTATATATTTATTGCAATATATATTGCGTATATATTGTGTATATGTCTGTATATTTTATGGCTCTCTCTATATATAAATGTATATATGTATATATAGAGAGAGGGAGTCATAAAATGAAAATGTCCCCACAGGTATCAAATCAACGAACCTACAGAAAAAAGCTGCTGAATTTACCTCAGGTTCCGGTTTTATTTTGAAAAGCTCGGAACGACCAGCTTTGTTTCAACTGCTTTTATTGTGAAAGGTTTAAGCGGAAGCTCGTTAGCTGTGGATGCAGCAGCTAGCTAGTTCTGTGAGGTTCGGTTTAGTGCAGTCAGAACCAGAGAACCATGGCCTACCAGCTGTACCGGAACACCACGCTGGGGAACAGCCTCCAGGAGAGTCTGGACGAGCTCATCCAGGTGACACCGAGCGAACTCACCGAACCGCGGCGGGGTGAGGCTCCGGATGTCGGGTCGGAGCCGGAGCAGCTAGTTAGCTGTTAGCCTCGGCTGATCCCGCTGTGTTCTGGGTCAGAACCCGTCCGTAGAAGGATTTAGATCTGTTGACAGTGACCCAGAAAATAACGTCCGAACTGGATTTAAACCAGTTAACGCTGAACTGAGTTAAAACTGGTACCATGAACTCCTCTGCTGCGGTCCGGTTCGGCTGAAAAGCTCCATTTTGGTTCTGTTTTTTGATTAAATCTGAAACTAATTGAGTCCGATCCGGGTCAACCCGCAGTTTGTTGGTCACATTCTGTTATTAATAGCAAACGGGTTATGCTCCAAGAAGTTCTGCTTTATCGGTTTCGGATCAGTTCGGGTCAATAGGGACCGAACTATTATCACCGCTTATGCCTAAGAAAATATTTTAGCCGCCCGGATTTTCTGTCTTTATCTTCATAGTTCGGTTTCAAACCCGGATCTTTGCTTTTTCACTGATGAATGAGCCAACAGCATCAAGCTGTGTCCGCTGTTAAGAAAACTACAAGTCCCATGATGCACTGCGCTCCAGTCTGGTTGCTCTGCAGACTTCTGCCCTGCTAACTTTCCTTCTTTCACCAGCAAGTTTTATTATATTGAAGATTAATCTACAAACATAACTATAGCCCACACAATGCCCCCTTGTAGAATTGCTGTGACATAAAAATTAATAATAAATCAATCTTTGGACATGATTGGCTAGAACAAGGTGTTTGGTCTGTCATGCATTTATTAAATAATGGAGATATTTAACTACTTAGGTGTTAAATTTGACCTGCAAATAATAAAAGTGAATTTCAAAAAATTATTAGAGCCAGCATCTTTTCTATGAATTGCAAAGCTTTGTGGGATGATGTTCACTACTGGCTTTGCCCTAAAATTCCTGACTTACCTAGATTTCCTAAGAAAATTTTTTTGGGAGTCTGGGAAAGAAAAGAAATTTGAAAGGCTACTAAATGTAATAATTATGGGCAAGTTTTTCATTCATAAATGTCATTTTCTTAAAGCCAAACCATCTTTCTCCACTTTTCACAAGGAACTTTGTCGCTTCTTCTCATCTCTAAAATTCATGAACAAACAACCAGATGCAGAACTGAATAATATGATAAACAATCTGAAACTGCTGGAAAACCCTAATGGTTTGTTTTGTCCTTTCTGTCCGTATGGAGGCAGTCAGGGTCAGCTTCTTCGGGTTTTTCAGGTTTGTGTACATCTGATACCATGTTTGTTGTTTGTGATGGTAATAAAAAACAATCTTCCTTGTTTTCAGCTGTAAAATAAACCTGTGGCTACGGAAGACGACGAGCGGCACTTAAAGAGAAACAGATTTAGAATTTTTTTTCAATTTTGAAATGTTTTTCTGACGTCTAGCTCCAGAGTTCTGGCAGTTTTCTAATTCTGACTCTTTTCTCTCTTGAGTTTTGAAAGGTTTTTTTTTTTTCATAACATTTTTCTCTATGAATTTTTACTTCTCATTTAAACTTTTGAATTAAAATTTTTCCACTCCAAATTTTGACATTTCCTTCTTTAAATTCTGACTTTTTAATTTTAGATGTTTTTTTCCCCTCTGAATTTTCCCCAGAATATTTAATTTCTGAATTTCTTTATTTTCTATGTCCAGTGGCTCGGGTTGCAGTCTGTCAGTAGCTGCAGGTTCTGTGATCATCTGTTTTTCCAGCAGACTAAAAATCTGATGAAAGTTGAGGAGCAGATCTTGTTCTGGAACAAGCAAATCTTCCTCAGACGGTTCTGATGGTTCTGATGAACTCAGACGGTTCTGATGCTCCCAGACGGTTCTGATGCTCCCAGACGGTTCTGATGGTTCTGTTCTGTGTGCTCAGACCCAGCAGATCACCCCCCAGCTGGCCCTGCAGGTTCTCCTCCAGTTCGATAAAGCCATCAACGCAGCGCTGGCCAGCCGGGTCCGGAACCGGGTCAACTTCAGGGTGAGTCTACGCTCCTGTGTGTCTGGTCCGGAACCAGAACCAGGCCTGAACCGGGCCTCCTGTCTCTCTTCAGGGTTCTCTGAACACCTACCGGTTCTGCGACAACGTTTGGACTTTCGTTCTGAACGACGTGGAGTTCAGGGAGGTCACAGAGCTGGTCAAGGTCGACAAGGTGAAGATCGTCGCCTGCGATGGAAAGAGTGAGTCCGAGCAGAACCGCACCAGAACCTGAGAATGAGTCCAAAACCCAGATTAGCTGCAGGTTAACAGCAGCAGAACCTCAGCTGGACCCGACCCACTCAGCGACTGAAACTAGACAAGTCGGCTTCAGAGGAAGTCTGACATCTTTCTACTAGACCTGAAAATTCAATCAGAACCACTAGAACAGCAGGTCAAAAAACAGCTGCAGCACCAGGTGAAACCAGCAGGCGGAGTGCTGCTCCACATGTCCCCGAAAAGCCGTCGGGAACGCACGGTGCGTCCCGTGACAGGATGACGGGACACTGCGTGTTCGGGACTGTAGTCAGAATGTCTTGGTTCTGCTGTAACGTTTTCCTGTCTCCCCTCCTCAGATTCGGGCTCCAATGCTGCAGAGTGATCCTCCATCGCCTGGACTGTACAGATAACTTATACAGCACAGTTACACCTGTGTGTGTGTGTGTGTGCGTGTGCGTGTGTGTGTGTGTGTGTGTGTGTGTGTGTGTGAGTGTGTGAGTGTTTTTTTTATTCCCATCAGAAGTGTGTTCAATTTCTTGAATCATCTTTAATAATAAAAGTTGATGGAAAGCTGCTGTAGACTGCTGACTCCTGTCTTTACGCTAGACCGGGCTGCGTGGTTTTGGTAGGTTCTGCTTGATTCTGGGTTGGGACGAGTATTGTATTATTTATCGGAAAACAAATTCTTATCAAAATTGCGGTTCATTGTTGTCTTAATGCTAAATAAAAAGCAAACAGATTTATCCACCTTTGTTCTGGGAGGCTTACTGGGAAAACGATGACGGGTCTAACTTCCGGCGCCCACCGGAAGTAGCCGTATTTCACTATTTTGTAGGGTTTTTTGCTAGTCTATACTCATGATAGAAGTTGCATCTTTTTTTTCCAGTTATAATACAATATTAAATCTTGTTCACGGACACCGTCTGCTATCAGAGAGCTGCTCAGCACAGAGGATTGTAATGGTGAGTTTGTGTTGTATAGTAACGAAGTAAAAATACTTCACTACTTTACTTAAGTATATTTTGGAGTACTTCATACTTTCCTCGAGTAAGAAAATTTTTGATAACTTTCACTTTTACTTCACTACATTTCCGAACTTAACTGCATACTTTTACTCCGATACATTTTCAATGTGTGGTTTAGTTACTGGTTACTGTGACGGAGGAGCGTCACGAGTTACGACCTAATTAAAGAGCCGCGTTAACACAAACACACACACACACACACAAACACACACTAACACACACAAACACACACACACACACACAAACACACGCAAACATACACAATCGCTAACTTCCGTTTTGTTGCAGTTTAAACTGGCGCGGTTCATCAACACGCGGTGTTCCCGCTTCAGTTCACATTAATCCTTATCTGTCATTTTCAAACATTTTCCGGCTTTATTTTCTAAATTAGCTTTATTGTTTCGGATCGTGACGCACCGAGAGAGAGTTGCGCCATGTGGTGACGTCATCAGAACGTACTGAGTGTTGGCTGTTTCATGGATTATTGTATTTTTTGGATCACAAGTTTATTTATTTTTTTCTCTTATTAATTATTTAAACCTTGTGGTTTAGGTAAAGCTCCTAATTTTCTTAACTAAATGATGCTGCAGGTTTATCTATTAGCAGGTTTCATTTTGCCTGCACTTGGTTGTGTTCATTATTTTAAGTGTATTTTACAAGTTTACCAAAATATAAAAAATGTCATTCAAACTGCATTTGCCTTGTTTTACTTTTTACTTGTACTTTTCATTACATTACTTGAGTTCATCCATTTTTACAGTAATTTCTATACTTAAGTACAAGACATTTCAGATACTTTAATACTTTAACTCAAGTAACATTTCAATCAGTGACTTTTACTTTTACCAAAGTCATATTTTGGAGCGGTACCGATACTTTTACTTGACTCCGAGATTTCAGTACTTTATACAACGCTGGTGAGTTTAATCACGGGGAGTGACAGGAACACGATCATTAGGTTTTGTAGCAGAATGACGGTGAGTTAGCACCGCTGCTAGCAGATAGCATGAAACACCTGAACTGCAGAATATCAGCTTGGTGTGATTTTGGTTTTTCATTTGAATTAAAAAATAAAGTTCATGATCTGAGTCTTTACCATTATGATTGGGCCAGAAAAAATTATTTATAAGACAAAATATTTGGGATTATTTAGTCCATCAGAACCAGAACCTCAAGGTTCCGGTTGCTGCAAATCAGCGCAAAAATGACCCCACTGGACCAGAACCGAACCACATCCATCCATCCATTTTCCGTCACCCTTCTCCCTAACGGGGTCAGGAGTTGCTGGTTCCTCTCCAGCTGCGTTCTGGGCGAGAGGCGGGGTCACCTGGACAGGTCGCCAGTCTGTCGCAGAACCGAACCACACATTAACCTGTAATAGAGGGCAACTTGCCACCTGCCCTGTGAAGCTCAGGTAACTTTATGCTGTTCCTGGCTGTCCTCTAATAATCAGACCAAGTTTAGTTTGTGGCAGCTGGTGTGTTTTTAACGGCTCCCAAAACAAAAGTTGTCGTTTCATCGCCTGCAGACAGATAAGCAAACTAATTAATTTAGATAAAAATTCTAAACTTGGAGAGAGAACCCAAAATGCTTTATGTGCTCATTTCATTGTGTGGATAGAAAACCCACATCTGCATCCGGAACAACTGAGTCAGTGAAGTAGCTAACTATGCTAGTGAGGGCTAGTATTGGCTAGATCACTGAATAAACTGCTGCTGAAATTGCAAACATTTGGCCGTCTTCATCCTCCTCCCTGACCCGACCTGAGATGACCCATCACCCTGGAAACATACAGGATGAAGGTCAGCGCCTCATCATCACTGCCAGGAAGGTCGGGGAACCTGGACAACGCAGAACAACATCATCATCATATAAAGGCTGAAGGAAAACATGGCCTGGACGGTCCCGATATCTCCTGGAATCAGCGCTGGCAGGCCTTCTTCCAGCAGCAGGCTGTGCGCCACAGCTCTCGCTCTGAATCCGCCTGAAGATCAGACACACAGCGGTCAGAGCGCCCCTGGAGGCCACCGAGGGCACAACACTACACAGAAACACCAACCTGCAGGGGGCGCTGTGCTGCTGCCACTAACCTAACCGACCGGAGCTGGACCAGCTGCTGGTTAGTTAGTTAGTTAGTTAGTTAGTTAGTTAGTTAGTTAGTTAGTTAGTTAGTTAGTTAGTTAGTACCAGTAGCATCGACAAATGTAGGTTCACACAAAAGTGTTACAAATATATAAAAATAAGATTAATAATACTAACTATGTGTTGTACAGATCATAACCTAAAACACTATGCTGTTAGTTAAATAATTAGCTTTGTTAACTAGAAAATTAAATAGCTAATTAGTTAGCGTGTAGATAGATAGATCACGCCATCATCTGTTTCCATTTTCCCCCAAACCTCAGAGCTCTGGACCGAATCCTGATCCCTGCTTCAGATCCGCTCCTGGTTTTCTCATCAGCCTCTTGGTCATTTTTCTACCGCGTAGTAAACAAGATGAGCACGTGACACCGAGCTGCAAGGTGATTGGTGGAGAGGAACAGCGCTCGGAGCCTCCTGAGTCAGAACAAGACTCAAACTCTGAGCTGGAGCCGAACCAGAACCTTCGGAACCGGCAGTAACCTCCCTGACCCAGGCTGCTGTTGGGGGCGGAGCCTCGGCAGGCTGTATGCGCGCGCGCCCCTCCCCCGCGCGCACACTCACGCAGCGCTCGTGAGCAGCCGCGTTTTCTCTACTGCTTCCTGGACCGGGACCGGTCCAATCAGAACCAGCCAGAGTCCCTCTGATAAAAACAGAAACTATCGGAACCATGAAGCTCTGAGAGCAGCAGCCTCAGACGGGTCAGAACCCACTAGTCCGGTTGAATGTGTCCATTTGGACCAGAAGATTCCCAGTCGAACCTGCAGCTCCTAAACTAATAAAGGTTCGTCTATGTTCGGCTCTGCTCATCAGAACCTGATCTGGGTCCCGGTCCAGATCCGGATCTTTGTGCCGCAGGTGGTTCTTCATAACTTTTGAAATTTTCCAGTTAATTCCCGCAAAATCTGCATTAAAAACTCTTTTTGAAAATTTTGTGTTTTAAATCCTAAAAATAGAACTAAAATGGTGGTTCTGTAGATTATCTAAAAAGCTTGTGCCTTTAAAATATATTATTATCATTAATGTTGGAGTTCATTCCTTTTGTCTCTGAGCTCCAGCAGGTCTGTTTTCCAGCTCCAGAACCCGACCAGAACCCCTGACTTAAATTAGCTTGAGAAATAATGAGATTTGGTTAAATATAAATATAATGCTGAAAAATGATCAAATGTTAGAAGCCAAACATGTCATCCAAACGGATCAGAACCAGAGCTGCATTCACCGTCCAGCGCCGGCCCACTGAGCTTCTGGACGGAACCAGGTGAGGCAAAGATGGAGAGTTCAGCTTTTATTCCTCTCTGCCTCACATAAACATATCACACACAAACATGGTTATGTAAGCTGCAGCGTGTGGATGTAAGCAGTTAGACAGAGGAAAACAATAATTTGATCACTATTGAAGCAGTTTAATGTGTCTGCTCAGGCTGTGAGGTCAGAGGTCAAGCCAGTCTCTGTGTTTCTGGACTTCATCTGGTTTGTTTTGGCCGCTGCCCTCGGGCCAGGCGGCAGGACAGTTCTGGGTTTGAATCCCTGCAGATGTTTTGTTTCTTCACCAGCACCCTGACTAGAGACCGGACCGCAAGCAGGACCAGAACCCAGAATCCGGACCTGCGGCTGCGCATGGACGTGTTCGCAGCCTCGTCATGCAGCTGACCTCTGGCTGACCTCTGACTCAGCAGGAAGCGGCTGAAGGCCGGCGCCGACCCGTTCTGCAGAGCTTGGTTGCATCACTGCCGGAAGCTGATCCAGAACCAGAACCAGAATCTGTAATGTTGGCCATAATGACAGCCAATGAGAGTTTGGAAATTCAATGTTTATATTGTTATTTTATGACTTTATAGATGATTATTGGAAATTTTAATGTATGTTTTTGATATTAAACCATTTATTGACCTGCAGATAAAATAAATGATTTTTTATGACACTCGTTGGCGTAAACATGCCTCAGTTCTAGATACCAGTTTTTACTGATTGTCAACCTTTTCCCATTTTGTTGATCATTATTGATTTTGGTAAAACAATGAAAGCATAAAACATCCAGCAGAGCATTCAGGTTTATGAATTTTATTTTCACACTTTTATTCTCTGTCATCAAAAACAGAGAAAATATCAATAAAGTCCCAGTGCAGCAGGTCAGGAGAAATATCTTTATTGATGAGAGATTAGTAACAAAACTAATCAGATGAATAAAAAACGGAAAAGATGAAGTTTAAAAACATTTTCCAGTTTATCTTTGATCCAGACTCCCAGGAAAATCAAACATTAAGAAAACAAACTATATTATTCTGATGAGTTTGGGTGAAAATAGAGTGAATGTGATGTGATGCTGTGCAGCGCCCCCTATGGGCCATCAGGTTTTCACTGTCTCTGAAATTTGGAAACTATGAATATAAATCCTGCGACAGACTGGTGACCTGTCCAGGTGACCCCGCCTCTCGCCCGGAACGCAGCTGGAGAGGCAGCAGCTCCTCCCGACCCCCTTAGGGAGAAGGGTGACGGAAAATGGATGGATCCTGCAGCGCCCCCTTCTGGATGGACATGAAGCGAGCAGCAGAAATCAGCTGATCAGAACTGATTTGGGTCGGAACACAACGGACCAATCAGACGCCTCAGGAGGTTTCCAAAGGTTTCCATAGTAACAGGCGGTTTAAAATCCTCTGCTGCGGCGTCATCCTCCTCCTCCGCTGCCACAGCGCCCCCTGGTGTTGGGGTCATTCTGTTTCCCGCTGCTGCTCAGGCTCCTCCCCCAGCGGTGGCCCCGCCCCCTCAGGTGTGGCTGAGTTGGTCAAGCGGAGCTTCTTGCTGACCCGACCGGAAGCCGCGTTCCTCTCGTCGGACTGAGTGACGTAATGAAGCTGCGTTGACAGTCGACTGGCTGACGGTCCCAGCGCCTCGCCGCCGTCGCCCCGCCCATCTCTGACGTGGTCGCAGGTTCGAGGGGCGGAGCCATTCAGGTCTAATGGGGGGGAAACAATTACGTCATTAACAAGCCGAGTCTGTGGGGCTCTCAGCCCACCTCGGCTCTCTGGCGCCACCAGGTGGCTCCTCCAGGAAGGCACACGGGCTGAGGGGTTTGGGTCTGAAAACAGGCATCATGGGAAATGTAGTCAGGTGTTTTAAAGCGTTTTGTCTCTGATGAAGCTGACAGAAGATGAAACAGCAGCAGGTCTGAAATGAGCTGAATGTCAACATTAACAATGTGAAGCAAACTCATAATCCTGCTCATAGCCGCAGTTTCTCACTGCTTATTGTTGCATTTATGCACATATGTATCATATACATGCTGCGCATTTTACTTTCCTAAATTATCCCACAATATGAGGAGCCTAAATGCTGCAGTATTATTTTCATTTCTCATGTTAAATCGGCCGGAGTGCAGAGAACCGTTAATAAAGTTACAGTCAGAAATTCATTTGGGTTATTCAGCCAAAAAAAAAAGAAAATCAGGATTCATAATTCAGTCACAGTTTGGAACCAAGTATTTAGTTTGTTAGCTGTCGCTAAGCTAAACATGTAGCTTCCAAACTTAATATTTGCTGCTGTTCATTTTTGACTCTAACTCTACAAACTCCTTTTTATGTTTCTGCCTTTGTGTGAATCTGCTGCTGCGTTTCTAAATGTGTGGGAGAACAAATATGTCTTTATTACATGTTGAATATACTGTGCAGCATATTCAACATGCCTCTGATCCGACCCGTTGTTCTCTAATGGACTTAAATACAGATGCTTAATGCAGGTGAAGTCAAACTGATTCCGTCTTCTGCAGGTAAATATTTCCAGAACCAATAAATGGATCAGATTGAGTTTGATCCATTTATTGGTTCTGCTGCTCGGCTCTCTGGGGAATCTGACAATTTGACTTGCAAATCTGTCCATGAATTGAAATCAGCAAATATATCAGAAGCTCATATTGAGAGCTGCAGAGGGAGTCGGATATTTGAATAAATTCGATTTGAAAGCATGTTCTGGTTCTGATTTCTCTTCCTGCTGAGCCTGTTTGACCCACAGAACCAGCCTGACCTGGGCGGCTCTGCAGCTCCCCCTGTTGGCCCTCAGAGGAACTGACCGGCTCAGCTGGACCTCCTCCAGGACGAAACTCTGCAACAGAAAAAGGTCCAAACTAAACAGGACCGGATTCCCCAGGTTCTGCAGAACCTTCTCCGGATCAGACGGCTCACCTCTCTCATCCTTCTGGATCTCTCCAATCATTGGGTTCTCCTTCACCTCCTCCAGCTTCACCTGCAGACCGGGTCACAATCGGTTAGTCGGGTCCAGTTGGAGTTCTGCAGCCGATCGGCGGTTCTGCTGATCTTACCACTCGGATGAAAGCTGACGGCGGTTTCTCTGTCTCTGAGTCCTGGAGCTCAAACGAGTTTCTGAAACCCAAACAGATGATCACCTCTGCTCCAGACCTGACCGCCATGGATGGACATATTCTGGTTCTGGTGCCAGATTTCAGGAAAAGGTTCTGATCCACTATTGTGGGCAGTTTGTAAATATATACCATTAACAGCAATAATTTAGATCATTTAAAATTCAGGTAAATTTATTGTTTCCACCATGTTGTTCATTCATTTAAATGCCACAATTCTAAACTAAATATTTAGTTAGCAAGCTTACTAAATATATAACTGGAAAAATACAAATATGTATTTTAATGACCGGCTAAATTATCTACATTATTGTGTAACGGTATAAACAGTTCCCATCGTTTCCATAACTGCAGTGAGATGCATCAGACTGCGTCTCACTGCGTCTGTCTGCATCTCACTGCTCTCACTGCGTCTGTCTGCGTCTCACTGCGTCTGCTCTTCTGCGTCTCACTGCGTCTGTCTGCGTCTCACTGCGTCTCACTGTGTCTGTCTGCATCTGTTTCAAAGTGTTTGTGTTCGGGCTGCAGAGCTGACCTGTTGCAGTCGCTGCAGAGAGTAGTGAGGAAGATGGAGAGCAGGATGAGAAGGATGAGGAGGAGGAAGAGTCCTGGTGTCAGGAACCACGACCCGGTTGCATCTGGTCCCACTGCCGCCATGGAGGATTCCTGGATCTAACCCTTGAATGAACCCAGCAGGAACCAGGAAGTTGAGCACTGAGCTTCTCGATCAGAACCAGGAAGTTCTGTTCAGTGAGGACGGAACCAGAGATTCTGCTCGTCGTGGTTCTGCACAGACACCAGAACCCGAAACATCCACTGTCCTTCAGAAAAGATCAGGTTCCAGAACCGTTCTTTCTCAACGAGCTCCTCACCTGGATCACAGGTGAACTGGAGGTGGAGCAGTAAATATAGAAGCCTCAGCCGGGTCCATCAGAACCATTTGGACCTTCTTTCGTAGATAACAGTGACTCACCAGTCTGTGTTCTGACGCAGATTACTTAAAGATGTCGGCCATGTTGGAAATAATCTGGAGGTTCTGGAGAGAGGCTGTTTGGGTCGGGTTCTGCCCGGCGGAACTCTGATGGTTCTGGTTCCTATAAGAGAAGAGCGCCAGCATGCAGCTATAAATGAAAATGAGTTTGTTTCTGTTTCCTGCAGCATGCGGTCCGACCCGAATGACGGCTCTCAGGACAAACCCACAAAGACAGCTCTGTCAGAGCCTTCACAGTTCTGATCGGACCTTTAACGGGTCAGAACCTCCCACATCCTGATTGGACCTCTTACAGCTCATGTTTACACTGAGGAGGTACCGGGTGTGTTCAGGCCCGACTCGCCATGTTTGACTTTCTGGGTGTTTCCACCTCCAACGGTTCAGCGGATCAGATGACAGACAGGTTCTGACCGACCGGGCCGATCAGAACCCAGCGAGGCCAACACGTTCTGGAACCGTTCTGAACCGGGTTCCTCACAAAACTTCAAACCTGCAGGAGCAGCAACTGAAACACAAATCAAACTGCTGAGTTTAGAGAGAAACTGTTAAAACTCATTTAATAATAAGTTCAACTTGATGCACTGATCGATAACTGGGACTAACTGGGACTAACTGGGACTAACTGGGAGGACCAAACTGACTCAAACAGCTGATCGACTGGAGATCAATCATCTATAATCACATCCTCTCATCTCTGTGACCTTTGCCCTCTGTGACATCAGACACAGAAGCTGGAAGGTTAGTTTAGAACAGATCAGTGTTTACTGGTCTCCAGTTCCAGTTAAACAGGCAAACTGGTTTCTAATCTCAGCTAAACTGGTTAAGGAGAAATTAAAGTCCAAACCAACCTGAGTTCTGGTTCTGCTGGACTTCCTGCTCCACGTTTGCAGAGCGACTGAGAGCAAACGGATCACACCAAAACACACACACCGACACACAGTGGCTCTTCGTCCTCCTCTTCCTCACTGCAGAATCAATCATCTGAGTTTTACTGAGTCTGAAAACAGACCAGTTGCCTGGTTCTGCTCCGGCCGCCTGGTTCCGGCCCAGCTGGGCGTTGTGGGTTTTGTGGCGCTGCCTGCAGCTGATAAGCTGCTGGAAGCGTTATCTGCCAGTTGGGCTCTGTTCCCCGTCGTCCATCACGGTTCTCATATTTTCCCCAAACTACAACAACAAACTCAATGAAAAGATAAACAGCAGATTTAAATGATGATGATTTAAATGATTCATCATCATCCGTCAGGTTATTACATCAGTTATTAATGAATCTGATTAATGCTTTTTAGTTTTAGCTCATTTTCACCATCTGAAGGGTCAGACATCCGTAACGACAGAAAGATATGGCAACAGAATTACTAGTCAAAGCTGCTGTTGTAGATCCAGGAGTTAGAAATGTTGCCCTGACATCCAAAACGCTGCCTGCAGAAATTTGATCAGAAAATACTTCAGAGTGGAAAACTCAGCAGGACTTTAAAAACTGAAAGGGATACGAGGGAAACCAAAACTTCACGAGACAGAAACCCGAAGATCCAGAAAGTAAAGGTTGTGTCTCGGTGTGGCCGCTAGGTGTCACTGTGGTCCAACAAACACGGGAACCTCTGCGGATTGGCCCCTGGCATTCTCTCTGTTAGATAAACTGGGACCAGTGGGCTCCATTTTGGAACAGAAATGTTCCCGACAGTCAAACAGTAAATTAACGCTTCAGCAAGTTATTAACTGCAGCAGCTAAAAGTTCTGCAGGCGACACAATAATCCTGTTATTGATCCTCAGACGACAATGCAGCAGTTTCTAAATACTTTGTCATTGTTTCAATTTCAAGATGTGATGTAAATCTGTGACGTTGTAACATAATAACTGCTAAAGATATCAGTGATGTTATTCTGAATTGTCACAACGTTGCTTCAAGAATCTCAAGATTTCTGAAAAATATAAAAAAATGTCAAGAATTACGACAAAACAGAACAAAAGTCAAGACATATCAATTTATTTATGACTCATAATTTACTGGTGAGTAAAATTAATGGATGGAACATTAATTTGCATTAATTTTCCATGCAAATTAATTGTAATGCTGATGTCATTTACACCGATCAGAGCATAATTAGGCCCGAGCAGCTAAGCGCTGCGAAGGCCTATTGTTTTTGTACTGTTTATTATTATTTTTCTTCCCACCTCTTTGGGGGGCTTTTTGGGGGGCTTATCATATTCAAAAACTCACCAAACTTGGCGGAAGCATAAAGGGAGTTTAAAAATTTTGATTTTTAAGGTCAACACAAAAATCACACAAGAAATGGCTCTACAGCGCCACCTAGAAATTTTCAAAGGACCCTTTCCTATTCACTTACTTCATCGTAGAGACATGAAATTTGGTCAAAGTTCACCGACTCGCCAAAAAAAACAAACCGTTATGTCTCCGACACAGAAACTCACAGAAGCACCAAAGTTACTGTGATTGATCATCATCGGGTCTCCTACAATACCCAATGGTTGAATGATGACATCACTTAGGCCACGCCCCCTGAGAACAGGAAATGTAATGTTTTACTGTGAACGGTCGCGATGTGACCCCTTTGACCTCATCAACATGAAACTGTGCCCAGAGACAGAAGACATGTTGGTGTGTTGAGGATTCCAACCCTGACCAGCTTCGATGAAGCAGGTGGGTGTGGCGGCGTGGCGAAGTGACCTGTAACGCCATTGCCATACGTTTGGCTCTAAATTCCACAGTTTCGGGCCGAGCTGCTCCAAACTCACTAGGATGGATCCCCGTCGACTCCCCGACAGGAATCCTTCACAACATTTGGTGGCCGTGGCCTAATTTTTGTATAGCGCCCCCTAGAAAACTTTAAATGATCAGCCCCAAGCCATGCTTTAACCTACAATTACAAAACTCGGTAAACATGTGTATCTTTTCAGGACGTACAAAAAAGTCTCTTGGAGCCATGGTCTAAACCCCACAGGAAGTCGACTATTTTGGTAAAAGCCGTAATTTTCTCTTCAACATTAATGCAGCCCTGAAAATATAATTTATGAAGGCCATCTTAACATAATAATTATTTAAATATACATAGTTATGTGTTTTGGTTTGTTCCAATAATTCTTACACTAAAAATATTGATTATTCTTGGTTAAAATAATAAGTACGTGATTGATCAGCTGTCACTGTTTAGAAACTATTTCCGTAATTCGCCACTTGGGGTCAGTGTTACTCCACCAATGAAACATAGAATGACAGCAAAACATGATGAATAACTATACTAGTATTTCACCAGTAGGTGTCAGTCTTACTCCACCAATGACAAACAGATCGACGGACGCATTTAAACTTTGCGAGAGCGTCTACCGTGAAATTTCCAAAAGGATAGCGGTTACATATAAACTGAGAGGTTATATGTAAACCCTCAGATAGTTTTTGTTGGCTTAAAACACGCACTAAATGTAGCGTTTTGTTAATAACTGTTATTTACTACTGCAAGTAAATGCATCTATATAACTTGTCCCTATCTTACTGATCAGTCAAGCTTGCAGAAGCAAGCTGCTATGTACGAGGTTCGGCGTATTACGCTGTGAACTGTACTTTGTTTTTGCTAACCAGTTGGAGCTGCTAACATTTCCTGAACATTTTGCACGGATTTTGGAGCCATAGAACCGGACCACGCTAAACGTTTTGCTTTGGGTTTTTGAGCTGCAGATCCGAACAACTCTCGTGAGCCGGAACGGACTGTTGAAGCGGAGTTGGAGCAGTTTTATTGCCGTTCGTTTAAAAACTGGTAACTCGCGGTGCGGTGAGTAACGCTGATTATAGGAACCGCCATGTTTTGGAACTCCGAGGACGATGCTAACCGAGTCTGTCAGGCCTGCAATGTTTGTAATGTTAGCGCTTTTATAATTAAAGAGACTGAATAGTGTGTTTGAGTTGGTTTTCATAAATTAAGTTTTTTTTTTAACCTGTTTAAAGGCTTGTTTAAAAGAGCTCTGACAAAATGCTAAGTATCTTATTACCGATCCATTGGGGTTATAATATTTAGTTGTAGCGCTTCCTGTGATTAATACCTAATTAATGGCTGGGATTGAGCCTGTGCTATTGTTCTGACAGTTAACTGTGCTCTGCTAATGTGCTTTGCCCTTAGTTTATTACTGGCCAGAATGGTTTATTACGCTGGAACATCTTGAACTTTAAAATTTTCCTCTGATTTTAGAAGAAGGTTGAAATTGCACTGCATTTACATCCAAGTTGTAGTTAGCATGAAAGCATGTGGGCGTGGCTTAGTGTGAAACTGAATATTTGCCATGAAAGATGAAGATTAAATAACTTCCAAATGCAAGACGACAGCTGCACCAGACTTTCTAATTCTCTCTGCAGAACAGTCCTTAACACATTTACATGGTGACTTCATGACATCACGTTAGCCCCGCCCACTTTTAGCATAGAGTGACCTGTTTTTTCTGCTGTAAGTTTTACTGTTATTCTATCATTTACATGGGTTTCATCATCTGAAAACTGACTTAAATCGATAAGACGATGAACTCTGTGGATGCTGGCTGCTGACCGAACCGCATTGCGGTGTAGAAATGTCGAACTGCAGTCCTTCGCAATGTGCATACGATCGGCTCTAAATCACACATGGATCATCCGACTGGCGCCAAACTGGATATGTATGACCTTTGTTGACCTCTAAAGAGCCCAACAGCATTGAAATGTAATTTGATTACACTGCACCCCCTAGGTTAATCCACCAGCTATATCTCCTCACTAAATATAAAAATCTGCACCACATTTTTTGTGTGTCGTCATGGAGTGCCGCCGAACGCATCAGTGCGAACCGCCTGGTGGACGGGCGCGGAAACTGCGCAACGGCTTCTGCGTTGGCACATGGGCGGCCATGCTGGAATCTACGCAACAGCTTCCGTGGTGCCGTGTGACCGGAGTTGCTGGAAACTGCGTGAGAGCTTCTGTGGTGGCTGGCGGCCGGCGGTTGCTAGTACCCCGCGGTGGCCAATAGGCCGGAGCGGCGCTTGGCTGCGAGGGCCGCCCGACGCCGCGTGCGGCTTTAATTAGAGTTTATGACTGGTTTAGTCATAAACCAGTTTCAGATATCTTGAATGGAAATGTGGTCCCTTCATCATCATCCTCATCATCAGCTGCAGGTTTGCACATCCAAACAACTTAAAGGTCATTATATGAACATGAATCATGACCAGAAAACCAGAAGGCCGTGAAGTTTGGTTTTCACTGAGCGGTGAGTGAAATGGGGGCTGCTGTAGCTAATGCTAACTAGCATGTGCAGCTAATGCTAACTAGCATGTGCAGCTAGAATTGTATTTAGAGTTTGATTGGTGGGCTAAATGTTGGATTGTCATCTCCATCCATCCCCTCTTTTGATTCTGAGAAAAGCTGCAACATTTTATGTTAATCCCATCACATTTTATTCTAGTTCTTACAAGTGTTTTTTACAGTGTTTCCTGCCGGTGTCATGGATGAACTGGTGGCCTCAGCAGGGAGATTCAGATGTTTACCCAACCAGCCATTAAGATCTGGGGAATAACTAATTAGAAAGACTTTCATTGGTCTAACTTTTTTTTTTTTTTTACATTATTCTGCAAAATCAGCAAAACATAAATTATGCAGAACTTGTCCTGATTTATTTGTTGCTGCAGAGGCTGAAACTTTTCAAAGGAAGATGCTAATAGATCTCACAGCAAAAATGAATCCCTGAAAGCCGATATAAATGTTAAAGAGCCATGGGATTTAAAATAAAATGTTTCAAAAGATGGACTGGCTGTGTTGTTTTTCACATCTCCACAGTGAAATTTTTTTAAACACAGTTTCTGTAACATGTTATAGTTTATTTCCTAGTTCATTTGCAGAAGTCATGGCTGCTGCAGATCTATGTGGCATTTATTCCTTATTGTTGATATTTTTTCCTCGTAATTTAACTAAATATCTTTATTCTTTTCATCAAATGACCCTAATACTCAACTGTAAGAGACAACGCTGAAAAACTATTCTTACATACTTTTACTTCAGAAATGAGTTAAAATCTTCAGTCAAACTGAGATTCTGAAAGTATCACCAGTTTATCCAGGTTTGCTTCCCAGAACGCAAGGATCATTGGATCAGGATCAATAGCAGGATTATTGGATCAGGATCAATAGCAGGATTATTGGATCAGGATCAATAACAGGATCAATAGCAGGGTTATTGGATCAGGATCAATAACAGGATCATTGGATCAGGATCAATAACAGGTGGGATGGTTGGGCTTCTGTCAGTCATTCCAGTTTAGTGGTTAAGATGGCCGCTGGTTCGATATCGGTGAGTTTATTTTATTGCCTATTTATGATCAATATTATTTAACAGGTTTGTTAGGCAGACTAACTGAGAATATTGATAAGTGATCAAATTGCACAGAATGTGTCTGTATCTTTGTTTTTCCTGACAGGAAGGGGTTAAGGAGGGGGGAGGTTGTCGGGTCAGGGAGTCGAACCGCAAGGCGACTCAAGGCCTTTAGATGTGGGTCACGTGATCCACAGCGCAGCGACATCTGAAGGTGCAAACGAAATAATGTTGCTTCCATTAAACGAGCAAGGAATCAGTTTGCATGATATCAAAACTGTTTACATTTATTTCTGAGTGCAGAGCATGTCGGTCAGTAGAGCTTTGGACCGTGACGTCACTGCTGTAGACTGTTCTACTGCGAAGGGAGATGAGCGCCATCTTGAGGGGCCATAAACATAACCAGCATAAAACGACTGTCAGATTTTTTTAATCCAAGTTACTTAAAATAATTCAGCTATGGTGCAAACTTGCTGCGTTGTTGGATGTAATGTCCAATCACACGACCGAAACGGTAAAACGATGGAAAACAGACTTTCATTCCACTGTCTCCTGTATACAACGCCCAGGCAGTTAGCTCAGATATCTTTCATAAGCTAACGGAGCTGAGCTAACGGAGCTAAGCTATCGGAGCTAGCTATCGGAGCTAAGCTAACGGAGCTAAGCTAATGGAGCTAAGCTATAGGAGCTGAGCTAACGGAGCTAAGCTAACGGAGCTAAGCTAACGGAGCTGAGCTAACGGAGCTAAGCTAACGGAGCTGAGCTAACGGAGCCTAAGAAGTCGCTGATTGGACGACAGGTCGTTTCACTTTTGAACCAGAAGTTATTCTGGAATGAGTCTTTAGTACCGACACTTTGTGGTTAATCTGGAGCATGTCCAGTATCACCTCATATGTATGTCCTGACTCAAAATATGCCCGAATAGCTGTACTAAGGTTTGGATCACTGAGAACATTCATGTTTTTAACAATCAAGTTAAAGCCAGAATAACTTCCGGTTCAAAAGTGAAACGACCTGTCGTCCAATCAGCGACTTCTTAGGTCTCCCACTGGGACATACCTCTTCCGTTTTCCTTGCAGCGTAATGTTGTAGTGTTTTTGTTAATGTTTTAGTGTTTTTGTTAATGTTTTAGTGTTTTTGTTAATGTTTTAGTGTTTTTGTTAATGTTGCAGTGTTTTCCACCGTACAAACTGATTCCCAGTGGAGAACAGATCCTGTAGATATGGATCATAATCTGACAGTTTATTATTATTATTATTATCACTTTATCTTGTTTCTCCAACAACATTGGCTGTTAACTTGATGTCATTGAGACGTTATTGCAGGATAACTGATGGACATTACTTGATATTCCTCTATTAGTAAACATGCAGCAACACCATCACTATGTGATTTAAAGTTTATTAAATGTGATGACCTCATAGTTCAGCGTCACTTCCTGTGGGTCGAGTCGCTATAGGATAAAGTTCAGAAACATTTTGGCTGCAGAGCCAGAAACTCACCAGGCTGGAAATGTTCATATCTCACATTACAGGAAGCTGAGAGCCAATGCAATGACTGACTGATCAGTGCTGGTTATACAAGCTTCCACTCAGGTTCACATTCTGCTGCTCATGAGAGGAAATGAATTTATTCTGGTGAACCTGGATGGGATGGTCGTGTTCCTCATTGACCTGGTTCTGATCCAATGCGGGTTTTCGAAGCGCACTGATCGCTGCTCTGTAGAAACTTGTTTTGAAACATAACTTTTCACATACAACATTAAATGTATATGCATCAAATAGGATTTAAAGTAAAGTTTTGCCAACGTTTTTGTCACATAGTTAGCATTTTTCAACAGGCATCAACACAGCCGCCTACAATTCAGAAACATCTGCGGTTCGCGAAGGTTTCACCCAGTTAATTTAGCCACCAGCTGATCCATAAGAAATAAAATGTAAATCAGTTATTTTAAATTAGATTTTATTTTTAAAGTGATTGAAAAACAGAGAAAAGTAATGATAAAATGTTTAAGATTGACAATTCATTGGCTTTTATTTATTTCTCATTTCCTGCCAACTTTCTGAGGCCCGATGTCGCCCCCTGGCGGCCATACTTTGAAAAAACAAGCCACTTCAGATAGATTGATGCTGTTTTTGCAGCATTTTGCAGCATCTTTGAGCCTCTGCATGTAATTCACCAATTATATCACTATGAAAAATGGATATAGAACCAGAACCGGTTCAGAACCTGACACTAATAAACAGAACTGGATGGATTTATTCACATTTCTTCTGTTCCATTTTATTTGTATGAAATTAAAGAATTAAAAAACTGTTCACATTCGAGCAGAACTTCAGATGGACCAGAACCAGGACCAGAACCAGGACCAGGACCAGAACCAGGACCAGAACCAGGACCAGGACCTGGACCTGGACCAGAACCTGGACCTGGTTCGAACCCAAACAAAGATTCAAAGTCTTTGTGTTTTCCAGCATTTATGTACAGAAAGTTTAGTCAGTTTGTGATGTGAATAAATGTGAAGATGTAAATAAACAGAACATTTTAGAATCAGAACCACAAACAGAACCCGTCTTTGAACCCAAAACATTTCAGGTTCAGAACCGGGCCGGAACACAGTGGTTCTGTCCGAGTCCGTGTTCATAAACTTGTGCAGAACCAGAAAATATCGGTTTCTATGGAAACGCAGAGCTCAGAGGAGGAAGAGGAGCCAACAGAGTTCTGAACAGAACGGATCAGAACCAGGAGGACCGGACCTCAGATGAACCGGGTCGAACCAGAATATCAAACTGGATCCAGAACCGTTTGATGTTCCATGAAACAATTCAACCACAGATTTCTGGTTCTGGTCTGTAGTTCTGCTCGGCTCTGATGCTGGTTCCGGGTCCAGTTGTGGTTCTGGTCTCTAGTTCTGCTCGGTGCTGGCCCGAACGCAGGTGCAGCCCACCGCCACTGAGAGGTAGGAGGCGTTGTAGCAGCGGCTGTGCTCCATCCGGGTCAGAACCAGAATGTTCTGGTGGATCGGGACGGAGTTCCAGTCGTGTTCTCCCTCCTGACCCGGTTTGGGTCCGGAGCAGAACTTGGTGCTGCAGCTGGCCTCCCAGATGGTGGACGGGATCCGGTTCTTCACCGTGCTGGACCTGCAGGGTCAGAGGGCAGAGTCAGCACCCGAACCGGGACCAGAACCAGCGGTTCTGCTGGACCCACCTCCAGCTCCACGGCGACAGCGAGCGCTGATGGACGTTCCCGTTTCCTTCAGACGGAGAAACGTCAGAGGAGAAAACCAGCGTGGAGTCACAGACCGGCTGGCCGGAGATTACCCACAATGCACTGCACAGGACCTGAGGAGCACACAGCAGGGTCAGCTGGGCCAAACCAGAACCGGGACCAGAACCAGGACCAGGACCAGGACCAGGACCAGGACCAGGACCAGAACCAGGAACCAGGACCAGGACCAGGACCAGAACCTGGACCTGGACCAGAACCAGGACCGGACCAGGACCAGAACCAGGACCAGAACCAGAACCTGGATGGTATTAATGGTATTCCTCTCCAAACTCAGATTATTTTTACAGTTTCCAATCAAACTCAATTATCAGCAGTCCGACCCGTTTGGACCCAGTCGGACTGATTAGCTTGGCGCTCTCTGGCTGCATCATGAAGCTTGGTTCCCTCCAGGTTCCCTTCAGGTTCCCTCCAGGTTCCCTCCAGGTTCAACTGGGACAATAATAAAAAAATTAAATCCGTTTCAGAACCTGAGAACAAAAACCCAGAGATTCATGGATGAAGTCAAATCCATAAATCTATTGATCGATCCACTGAGTTCTGATTGAAATAAGCCAATAATGATAATAAACCAATGATTTAATTACTAAAAAAATTGTTGCTCTGAAATTCAGGAAAAAGCCATTTAATCTGATCACTTCATGATGATCGATTGCTGTTCAGTCGGAGTTTGTTTGGTTTTCCCAACGTTCCTGACCAGAGCCGGACCCAGAAGGATGAGGCCCGGGGCCTCCTGGGGCCTCCTGGGGCCTCCTGGGGCCTCCCGCCGGGGCCTCCCGCCGGGGCCTCCCGCCGGGGCCTCCCGGGCTTTAACAAGTACGTTTCATATTTAGTTTTAACATTAAATTATAATATTTCGCTTTAACATGTAGCTCAGGTGTGTTGATAATATCACCAGGTCATTTTCAGATACTTTAGGATTTTTTATGTTCATAAAAATTCCAAACTATAAATTTGACTCACGGGCTGCACAGTGGCGCAGTGGGTAGCGCTGTTGCCTTGCAGCAAGAAGGTCCTGGGTTCGATTCCCGGCCCGGGGTCTTTCTGCACGGAGTTTGCATGTTCTCCCTGTGCATGCTGGGTTCTCTCCGGGTTCTCCGGCTTCCTCCCACAGTCCAAAAACATGACTGTCAGGTTAATTGGCCTTCCCAAATTCTCCCTAGGTGTGAGTGAGTGTGTGTGTGGTTGTTTGTCCTGTTTGTCTCTCTGTGTTGCCCGGCGACAGACTGGTGACCTGTCCAGGTGACCCCGCCTCTCGCCCGGAACGCAGCTGGAGAGGAACCAGCAACTCCCGACCCCGTTAGGGAGAAGGGTGACGGATGGAAATTTGACTCACCTGCTGTCGGCCTGCTAGTTTCTCTAAAATAGGATGTTTGTGCCGCCCACAGCGTGGCGGCCCTGGGCTACTGCCCTTCCTAACACCCGGCTGGTTCCTGACCCGGTTCTGGTACTGTCTGTCTTATGAATCTTAATCTTCGCATCATCCTGAGCTCTAAACACAGCAGCTATTTTCCAGTTATTGGTTCCTTTCAGAACCAGAACCGGGTTTGGGCTCCCTCCCTGACAGAACCCAGCAGTGCAGCATCAGCCAGAGAGCAGTCAGAGTTCGGCAGCCATGATTCTCACCAGCAGCGTGTCGGCGGCGCGGCAGAGCGGCGGCATGTCGGCTCCTCTGTGTTCTGGTCCGGTTCTGATTCATCTGCTGTCAGATCAGCTTATTTATGACCATCAGATCTGATCTGGGGTCAGATAACCGATCGGGGAGATTCCTCCTATCAGAGCGTCCATCAGCTCTGAGTGCGCTCAGGTGATTAAAGCTGATCAACTTCCTGCCTGCTGATTAGCATCTATCTGTGAGAAAAACCCAAAAACAGAGAAACTCCTACAGACTGAGGCTGAGTCACTGCAGAGCACATCATCCAACTGTCGTCCAGCATCCATCAGAACCTGCTGGCCCGGTCCGGACGGAGGCTTGGATCTCTGCCGGTTCTGATCCTCTGGATCGATGACCCAGATCCTGAAGCCTCTGATCTCTGACTGTGAAACTCAGCATGATGCCGAGGATCGGCTCGCTCATTTGTCCTGGTTTCACCGATCAGAACCAATCAGCACCGACCAGTACCGATCAGAACCGATCAGAACCGACCGGAACCGATCAGTACCAATCAGAACCGATCAGCACCGATCAGAACCGATCAGAACCGATCAGTACCGATCAGAACCGATCAGAACCGATCAGAACCGATCAGAACCGATCAAAACCGATCAGAACCGCTGGCTCTCAGCAGAAACGGGATGAAAATATTATTAAGCTCTAAATATCCGAGGAGGAGGATCTCCTGCTGCTCAGCACAAAACTCAAGATATCAGGTTAAAGGTCATCACACAGAAAGCCTCTCCTCTCTAGAAACAAGATGGCCGCCGGCTGAGGTTGGTAGAGGTTGGACCAAGATGGAGGAAACCAGCAGATCAGGAGACGCCGATGCTGTCAGGCACGGTGGTGGCAGAGTGATGTTGTGGGCCTGACTTAGTCCCACAGGCCTGCAGTTCCTGACTGGACCAGGATGAGGCACAGCAGCTCATTGGCAGCAGGCACAAAGGCCTAGTCAAAGTCCAGACTCAAGCTGTGATGGGATCTTCAGAGAGGGGAGGAGGATCCGAACCAACGCCAGATCGGACCGCAGACAGGAAGTCAGACAGGAAGTCAGACAGGAAGTGGCTGTTGGTTCTGCAGGGAGTTCCACAGGGTTTTGGATCCGAACCGGTGTTCTGTCAAATCACCAGATCCTGCAGCTGCTTGCATCCTGCTTGGTGACCTCTGACTAGTTGACCCCTCTGCTTGGTGACCTTTTGACTAGTTAACCTCTCTGCTTGGTGACCTTTTGACTAGTTGACCTCTGTTGCGTCAGGATGTCATACAGTTGTTCATAAAGTGTGTGATGATCTTCATCATGCTGCTGGTTAAATAAAGTCACCTGGTAATGGGTTAGGGTTAATCGGCGGGTCGTGGACCTGGGCTTTTCCCGGACTGGACCGAGAGTCCAGGAGACAGAAAACATGGACAGATGTTTGGAGCGTCTCTTCACCTCCTGCCGGTTTTTAAGACAGTTTGTGATTTTCAAAGTAAAATCTTCTCAGAAAGGTTGAGAGTTTCTGAAACTGATAAATCTGCGTTATCAGCATCCAGAAGCAGGAAATGATCAGACAACCGCTGATAGTCGGGGTTCCAGTTTAGATGGGTCAGCTTCGTTCCCAAAGGTCAAAGTGTCGAACGCAGCAGCCCAACAAGATCCGGATTTTCCTCTAGAGGAGCCGCTCCGATCTGGATCCCAAAACCAAACCCACCGGTTCCACCTGTGGAAATGAATCTGATTCAAAACGACATGTTTACGGCCTCAAACGGAGCGCTGCAGCACGGCGCTGCAGCACGGCGCTGCAGCACGGTAGATCTACATAGATCTATGTGGATCTACGTGGATCTACATAGATCTATCTAGATATATGTAGATCTAGATAGATGGTTTATTGTTCCCATGTGAGCCTGGAGCTGCTGAACATTTTGTTTACAAGTGAAGCAACTTTTTCAGTCCAGACTGAGTTGCTGCTGTAGTTTTTGTTGCTCTCAGCAGCCATGTTGCTGCGTTGCGTTGCTCTGCTTCCTGTCGGCCCCTCAGCTTGTTTGTCACTGACTGTCTTATCTGTACTACACATCTGCTGGTTGCTCTGCTGCTGCAGCGCTTTGGTCCGACTGACTGAGATCAGGAAAGTTCATCTGATCTTATCTCCATCAGCCTGTGGGAGTCTGAACTGAGGTGACTGATGTGGCCCCGCCCCCAGCTGTGATGTCACAGCTTGGATGTGGTCGCTCTGAGGTTGGAGCACAGATGATCTCAGCATCTTTTCTCTGACCTGCTTTAATGCATGAGGAGGAATTATCTGATAAATCATCAGGTTTACAGGAACTGCTGTCAGCGTACTTCACCATCGCCTAGGAAACGACATCCAGCGGCGGCGGCGGTTTGTCAGCGCTCCTCTTCCTGCTGGAGAGCCGAGCAGATGCAGCTTCAGCACCAAGCAGAATCTTCTGCTTTTGTCGCTGACGACCACCGGATCGACCCGGCGGGGCTTACGCCTTCCCGTAACGCCATCCCGCTAACTCCTTCTCGCTAACACCGTCCCGCTAACGCCTTCTCGCTAACACCGTCCCGCTAACACCGTCCCTCTAACGCCTTCTCGCTAACACCTTCTCGCTAACACCGTCCCGCTAACTCCTTCTCGCTAACACCGTCCCGCTAACGCCTGGTTCCTGCAAGGTCATCAGGAACTGAACCTGCTTCATAAAACTAAAAAGATCCGAATCCTGCTCTGATTCTGATGGATTAAAACCCAAAACATTCGCAATGATGAATCCAGTCGGATCCGAACTTTTTACTTCTGATGCGCCGATTCACAACAAATGTCTCCAGATTTTAGAAAAATATGATTTCATTTCAACCACACAAACTGATTCTGATGAATCAGAGAATTAAGTTCAATTTATTATCAAAAGATTGAAAATGTTTTTATGTGAGGAAGAATAAGGAGACATTAACCTCCAGCACTCACTCCTCCTGGGCCGTTTGGTTCTGTTGGACCGTTTGGTTCTACAGTAGATCTGAGTTTCATTCATTATGACAGAACATTGAGTCAGAACCTCCGTGGTCCAAAAGGCTTCCAGAACCACAGCGAAGTTTTCCACACGGTTCTGTTGGATCATAATGAGCCAAAAAGTTATTTTACTTATTTATATAAGAACCAGTTCAAGATTTTCTGCTGTAAGTCGATGATGTAACACTGAGACGTTTCATGGAAGCAGAAAATCATCATAATTACAGGAATAAAGGTTGAGAGAGCAGAGAGAGTTCTGCTTCAGTTCCAGGTGGGTCAGAACCACAAGCTGAAGGAACACTGACCTCTACAGGCAGAGAGCAGAACTGCAGGTGGATGTTCGGTCAGACGGGTCCAAAGCAGAGGTTCTGGTTCTGTTGGGGGAAGACAAGGTTCTGTGAACCTTTAAACTCCACAGTCAGTCTGACAGTAAATGAACACAAACATTAATAATTATTACGCTTATTGAGTTTGACGGTTAGAAAGTTTCACTGGGTTTTGATTTAATTTAGAAATTAAAGTTCATCAAGTTTCACAACAAGAGACATCAAATTCTGATAACTTCAATCTGAGTTGTTCTAATTTAATTCTGTAATTTAAGTAAAATAATCCTGTTAAATGATGCAAAGAAGTTTTCCTCAACTAGTTGAACAAGAAAACATTCCTGTATTATTTTCATTACTGAGTTATGATAACTTATTTTAAGGTGGGATTAGGTTTATTGATTCAGTTTGCAGGAACAAACATTTTATTAAACATCAACTGAATTCTGCTCACATTTATTTTAATCAAAGTAAAACAACCTGCTGCAAGGCATTCTGGGAACTAATTGCCTTTTCAGTTTTTTTAAAGTGTTAATTCAGAGACACAACAAAATTAAGAAATGGTTAATAAAACTGATCAACTTTATTTTAAAATGTAAAACTTGAACTTTCTGGCGTAGACAGTTATTACATTTACTGGTCTAAAAATGTGCTTTAAATATTCTGTATTTTGACCTTTCAGCTGAGTAATTAAATTATGGAATATCAACAGTAAATATTCAGTGAGTTCTTCTCAAACTTCCCCAGAAACAAACTTGCAGCTTCTGCTTCAGAAACGGAGTTAGAAAATTTATCTGTTGCCTGATTTGCTTGTTTTGTAGTTTTTTATACAAACTGTTTTCATTTTGGACTTTAAACACCAAAATTCCCTTTTAACTTTCTATTCTGGTCCATTTGATGAGATTTTTTGATCATTTGATTAATTACTCTGAATTTTTACCAAATACTTATTTCACAGTTGAGTGAAAATATGTTGAAGTTGAGCTACTTTTACAATTTTTGGTTCCCCTGCTTATGTCACCAGGTGACCTTTGACCCCATCCAATCCCTGAACAGATGCTGAGAACTGATCAACGTGTGGATGAAGTTATTAAAGAGAACAATGTAGAGTTACAGATCTAGAGTCAGAGCTTCACTTCATCCAGCTGTAAACTAGAGATCAGGCTGACCTCTGACCTCTGACCCTTTGGTTCCACAGTGGGCCTTCTCCCAGTGCTGAACATTTCCAGAACCAGAGACTAAAGTCTCAGATCAGAGAAACTTTGATTCCAGAACCTGCTGCTGGTCCAGAACCTGCTGGTCAGAGACACCGCCTGGTTCTACAGTCCTTCACTGAGAGACTTTAAACTACTGCTGGTAGTTTGCAAATCACTGAACGGATCAAACATCTGCTGCTGGTCCGAACGCCTCCTGGTTCGGTTCCTGGATGGGTTCGGTTCTGCGGTGCTGTTCGGTTTGTGGTGAGCCCAGAAAGCCCCTCCTCTGGCTGTGAGGGTGTTTCCAGGCAGCAGCTCAAGTCCTAGAAAGACTCTGTGTGACCCGGTTAGCTGAAGATGACATCATGTTTGTGCCGGCTGACGCCACACGCTGATGTCTGACCCGATTACCAGCCGGTCTGCTCCTCCTTCTCACATTTTGTCTTCTGTTCATCTAAACTTCTTTCATGCAATAATTTAAACCTGAAATTGATCGCAGGTCAGGATGTCACAGAATCACCAGCAGGTCCAGGAAATCCTTCAACTTCATGAAGGTTTTAATCCAGCAGAAAGTTTTCACACCCTGCTGTCGTCCTCCCCACCAGCAGCTAGCGCAGAGCTAACGCCAAGCTAATGATCAGGCTAAATATTTAGCTAATTCAGAAATAAAAATTTTGCTCCGTAAATAGTTGGTGCACAAGCTCATTATTTAGCTAAACCAAATATTTAGTTCTGAGTTGGTTGAATAGCTGCAGGCTAACTACATGTTTAGCTAAAATGCAAATTCACTGGCCAAAAAGCAGAAGCTGAACTTTATAATTGCTGTTAAATTGTGGCTTCTGAATGTTTTCTGGATGTCCTGTTGGTAGACGGCAGTGAATACGTGCTGTGGGTTGTAAAGCTGAGTCAGGCAGCATGGGGACAAAAACACAACAAACTGCTGAACGTCCTTAAAAGGCTGCAGCTTTGCTCTGAGGCCCTCAGCAGCAGCAAGCGGCGCCGGCGGCAGGAAGTCTCTGAGATCAGAGATAAACTGCAGCGACGGCTCTGAATGGAAGCAGGTCAGAGGAGCTGACAGCGTGGGCAGCACAACGCAGCGAACGCAGCACACAGTGATGATGCAGCAACCTGAGCCTGCTGAGCCACAGCATGCCTGGAAACCGGGTCAGAGAGTCAGCAGGCTGCTCCCTGCAGCCCAGGGCCCATGTGTTCATAATTGTCCTGCAATAGCAGTAAAAACCCTCCTTGGCCCTAAACTCTGCTTCGGCTGCAGAGAGACTTCTGACTTCAACGTCATCACTCTGCTAAAAGCCCGGTTCTACAGGCCGTCTACAGTACCGCCCGGTATCGCCCGATACCGCCCGGTATCGCCCGGTACCGCCCGGTACCGCCCGGTATCGCCCGGTACCGCCCGGTATCGCCCGGTACCGCCCGGTACCTCTCCCAGTACCGTCAGATGGTTTATTGGCCCAGTTTAAAATCAATAACTGATTATTGGTTACTTGCTGTGATGTATTTGTGAACAAACCCAATTTGAACATAAAGTTTACATCATATTGTTGCCATGGTAACACAACAATCAAACTATCAAGATGATTTTTGATAGTTTGATCGTTTACTTTGTAAAAGTAAATCCTAAATGTAATTTTTTTTTTTCTCAGCTGAATCCATTAAATAAAATGTAACAACATCGTCGTTCTGTATGAGTGATGCTACAGCTTTATGGTCTGTGTTACAGTTAAACCATTTCTAGGGGCCCCTGAGTCTCTGGAGGCCCCTGAGTCTCTGGAGGCCCCTGACGGGCCCCGACCAGCAGCTACTGAGTTCTCCTTGCCTTCATATTCCGTCTTATAATTCTAGATCTAGAGGTTCTAACGTAGAAAACATTATATAGAGTTCAACGCTTTGAGCTTTTTGATCTATAAATCATCTGCAGCCAAGTTGTTCTAGAGGTTAAATAGATATTATTAGATATTATTAGGGCTTCATTAGTAAAATGGCAGCAAATTAGCTTATTTGCTGCCATTGAAGGTATTGAAGGTAACTTCATAACCTTTGACCTTCTGTCCTGTGGCCTGTTTAACAGCTCTAGTCTCAGATCAGACTCAGACCTTCTGGACTGTCAGCAGAAACAGCAACAATATTCATGTTGGGGAAAATAAAGACATTTGCTTTGCATGACGGCAATGATTTAGTGAGATCCATTTAGATTATGGATCAATGCTTTACAAACGAACCGCACAACAACTTTCATATCATCCCGCTCTGAACAAACGGAGGCGGCTCGTCATGGCGGAGCGGTCATGGCGGAGCGTCATGGCGGCGCGTCATGGCGGCTCATCATGGCGGCGCGTCATGGCGGCGCGTCATGGCGGCTCGTCATGGCGGATCTCATGGCGGAGCGTCATGGCGGAGCGTCATGGCGGCTCCTGGCCGGTAGTTTCTCAGTGTGGTGAATGAAGGCGCCAAACATCCCGTATTGCTGCCCAGGTCTTACTAACGTCCTCTGGTTATTTCCCCCCAGCTTTCGTTCATTTGCCCTCCATGACCTCATGACCCCATGACCCCCAACACCAGGTCACATTTCCGTATCCATCAGCGTGTTGTGATTCTGCCTCTTTGTTCTTCACTTTCATGTCATTTCAGATTCTTGTGTAACTTTTCTTCAGGTTCACTTAGAAACTGAGACGTTATTGTTACAGTTAGTTTTCTAAACTACAGAAAGCGTTTCTGCTGGTATGCCAGATTTACCAATATTATATTTGATCAATTTTTATCTGATCACTTGATTAATCGTAAGAATGATCGATAGATGACTCGATTCCTAAAATATTTGTTTCCAACAGCCCTGGATGCGACAGAGACAGACAGGGGACATGTCCATCCTGCAACAACAGAACCAGAACCGGGCCTGGACTCTGCAGTTTGCTCTTAAATCTTTTCTGCACAAACGTTCTGCGTCTCTGTGACATTTTCTCCTACTGCTCTCCAGGTGCAGCTGCTTCTGCAGCTTTCAGCTCATCTTGCTTCACTGATTAGATGCACATTTCTGTCCGGTCACCGATTCTGATTTTGGCTCATACCAATTATTTTTGCTTGAAATTTTACTGAATAAAGCATGAAAGTGTCTGAGTTGGTAACAGTGGGGGGCAGACATGCCCTGGTGGGCGGGGCTGGTAGTCAGGTCTGACTATTGGACCTTTGATGATGTGATGTCACATGAAAGTATCAGCTCATCACTGAACTCCCAAAATGAAAGAAGTCGCTGCCGATCAATAGGTGCCAATCGATCCCTGGTTTATCTTTGTTGTGCTCATTTCGGCTCTCAGAGCCGCTGCGTTCGTCCTGATGGTGTTTTCTGTTTGCAGAACAGAGAACGCCCGACTCAGCGGTTTCTGCTGGCTGCGGGTCCGGTTCGCCTGGGGTTCTGATCCTGCAGGTCGAGCTCAGATTAGCGTCCGGCGTAGCCTGGCTGGCATCTTTTCCCGGCCTGATCGCTGCAGCTGAGTCAGAACCAGAACCTTAAACCGAACCGGCAGAAGCCGCAGTGTTTCCTCTGACGCTTTTATGCACATTTTGAGGTTTTGCATTAGAAATAACTTCCTGTGTTTCACAAGAACAAAGTTTTTGGTTCATTTGAGGTGAACCAAAAAGATGTTCTGAAAAAAGAAACGATGCTGCAGCAGATCGGCTCCATCTTTGCGACGTGCGCTACATGCTAGTCAGTTTGTTTAAAGTTTCCTGATAATTGGATGGAAACATAATGTTCATAATGGAGGAGGGGCCTAGTTAAAGTCTGGACTTAAATCTGACTGAGATGCTGCAGGATGAGCTTCAGCAGGGAAGCATGTAGAGTCAGACTGGTTGGTTGGTTGATTGATTGATTGATTGATTGGTTTTTGTGGCTCATGATAAATTGGACCTTTGAAGCGTTTCAGGAAGCTGAGCCGCACCGACGCGTCGCCTCATTTCCTGGTTGCCTCTGCTGACCTAGAAAATCTGCTGCCAGGTTCGAAGCTCAGCGTTTCATCCTGAGGAGCTCCTGAAACTGGGTCGGCCCGCGGGCCTCGTCAGCCGGGTCGCTGCGGTTTAGAGGAGGATCAAACGCTCTCAGGTGGTGACATCACGGCGAGGCGTATAAAAATCCCGGCTGTTTACACCGGACCATCAGAACCGGGCAGGACGCCGCAGACGCACATCTGAGCCCTGGGAACCCAGCAGAACAGAACCGGACCAATCAGAGACAAACAGAACCAGCATGTTTCCAGCAGCTAACGGCTCCAGAGTGACGGTGAGGAAAGTTCTGATGAGTTCTGATGCGATCAGCTGTAAGCCGGTCTGGTTCTGATGATGATGGTTTGTCTCCATCTGAAGCAGACCCGGTTCATGGTTCTGATTGGGTCAGTAGGGTCCAGTCAGCCTCTGATTTATTGAACTTTATTTTTGTTTTCTTTGTCGTAATTCTGGGCCTGGTCCAGTTTGTGAGCAGAACTGGTTCTGAAGCATTTTGTTTGATTCAAAGATACTTTAAAATTAAATGAAATAATTCCTGAGAGCTGCTGCAGAGGCCTGCGTCACAGCGGCTCTGAGGAAGCCTCTGACTGAAGCCGCTCCTCACCAAAAGGAGGTTTTAGTCGCTCCTGCATCGCCATGGAGATTTTCATTATTACTATGGGATATAATGTCAA
Source organism: Poeciliopsis turneri (assembly GCA_922788865.1). Taxonomy (NCBI): domain Eukaryota; kingdom Metazoa; phylum Chordata; class Actinopteri; order Cyprinodontiformes; family Poeciliidae; genus Poeciliopsis; species Poeciliopsis turneri. The sequence continues at coordinate 98,409 of CAKLNU010000791.1, forward strand.
GAACTTCCTGCTGTAACCATGGAGACGATTCATTCTCTGCTGACTGGCTAATGAAGGGCGACTCCCTCCTCCTCAGGTCGTCGGTGCCGTCGTCATGGTAACGATGTTGATGATGGCGGAGGTGGCGTCGAAGCATCCCAGGAAACGCTCCGACGGCTCAGCGGAGCAAACCGTGTCTCTGCGCCTGGACCCGGACCTGCTGCAGCCCAGCAGGAACCCGCGGCCGCTGCACAACGCCTCCATCTCGCCCTGGACCTACAAGTGAGTACACGGCGCCGAGACCGGCCGAGACCGGCAAGGTTCTGTTCTGACCCACCCGTCCCTGTCCGCAGTACGTCCCATGACGAGTCTCTGTTCCCGCCCATGCTGTCGGAGGCGCACTGCCTGCTGAAGGGCTGCCTGGACCTGGAGGGGAAGGAGGACCAGAACCTGCAGTCCCGGCTCATCTGGTACCAGGTGATGGTTCTGAAGCGGGTCAGAACGGAGGGGGCGGAGCCCAGCTACCACTACCGCCTGGAGACCCGCAACGTCCCCGTGGGCTGCACCTGCGTCCGGCACATGGTCCACGTCCAGCAATGAAACCGGGTCCAGAGCCGGGTCCAGAACCGGGTCCAGAGCCGGGTCCAGAACCTCTAGTTCCGAGTCGTTGGCTTCTCTGAAGTTTTGCATCAAGTTGTATAAACCAACCACTAAGTCTTGCGCCACGAGGCGTCCCGCCTGGATGGCGCTTATTTAAGTTTATTTAATAATTTGTGGCCTTCAGCAGATATTTATTATTATTACTGATGTATTTATTATCCTGATCAATAAAGTTCAGACACTGCATGATCCTGATTCTTTATTCTTCAAAATAGATTTCTGTACAACATGTCCTTTAACTAGGCCGATGGATAAGAGCAGCTGCATCCATCATCATCCATCCATATCAGGTGTTTTCAGTTATAGTCAGACAATTTCAACAGAATCTGAAGAAATAAAGGTGGATGGCGCCGACTCTCAGGCCGGGCCGCCGACTCAACTCGGGCCGGGCCGCTTTGTCTTGGTTCTTAACTCAGTCTCTCAGGTTTTTGGACCCGTCTGGACTTGTTGGTCCCGAGTTTGTCTGATTTAATCTGAATCTGGGTCAGAACTCCTTTGAACACCTCCAGGTCTGAATTTCGGGTCAACATGATCTCTCTCTGTTGGGACCAGAACTGAAACCGGACCAGAACCACCTCCAGAACCACTCTTCATCAGGTTGTTTGGGGCCCGGTTCTGGTTCTACTGGTACTTTGGTCCTGAATGCAGGAATTGTACTCTAATTCTTGGTTCTGAAAGCCATTTGGTTTCAGACTTGCTGATAGTGACTTGGAACAAGGTGATTTTGGTCTGACCCGAATGTCCGACGGTTCTGGTCTGTAAGCCGTTTGGACCTCCATCTTTTCTCCTGCAGGTTTTCATCCTGACCAGAACAGTCCAACTGGTTCTGCTTGGTTCTGGTTCTCAAACAGAACTGGACCCGTACAGAGCTTGTGGCTCTATCAGCAGGGCTCCTGAGTTTCTGCTGTTCTCAGAGGCGCCACTAGATGTCACCAAAGAACCACTTTACATAAAATGTTCAAACTGTCCAGCAGGGGGCGCAGTCTGACTCAGGGTATCTGAGTCCAGCTTCAGTTTCAGACAGAACCCTGCTGATCCGTTTCAGCCGGGTTGGGTTCTTGTTGGTGCATGTACAGTCACACTCACACACGAAGACATTGGCACCGTTGGCATGGCAACAAAGCACAGTAAAGCCACAGGAAACTGTCCAGTGATGACTGAATCTGCAGCGTTTGTTTGAAAACGAGGGTCCTGGTGGAGGAGACAAATGTCCCTCAGTCCTCCATGCCCTCCACTGGTTCTGCTCCCAGTCCTCCCAGTCAGAGCAGCGCCAGTCTCCCAGCTCCTCAGTCAGCCCTCAAAATCGGCTTCTGGATAAGGTTCAGCTTGTGTTGTGATCAGGCCATCATGACACCTGAGGCAGAGAGCAGAGGGAGGCGGTGAGCGGCAACGCAACAACTAGACACACATTGAGATGACGGTAGAACCGACGGCCAGAACCAGAACCAGAACCAGGCCAAATACAACCAAACCAGTCTGACCCAGTTTGGGTTTGGGTCAGACTGGTTTGGGTCTTTTTCAATAAACACACATCAAAATGATCTCATGCTCAGGGATCCACTGAATGTGACCCAATGACCTTGACCTAACCTTGACCCAGACTGTGATTCTGTCGTAACCATCTTCCGCCGGATATTTCTACGTCGCCTAGTATCTCACACTCCCTGGGAGCTGAAGTCCTTCCAGTCAATAAAACATGAACTAGCAACTGATCACAACTCAGACGAACAACAATCTCACAGACTGCTGACCTCCAACCGGTGACCCCTGAAAATACATGATTATTTCCCTCCATTTATTTAATAATCGTCAAAAAATTATATGCATTTTAAATAAAGGTCATAACAATAATTAAAAGGTCCACCATTTAGATTATTAATTGAGTTATTTTGTCTCTTCTGGCCTTCCATACCTCAGGTTCTGAAAGTCATTTCCTGACTCTCCAGTGGACCCCGCCCCCGATAGGGGACCCCTGGACTAGAGTTTATCCCATCCACCTCCAGAACTCGGACCTGGTACCAGTCTGGACCGAACTAGAATTGGTTAAAATCTATATTTTAAGTCAAAACCAGTAAATATCTAATTGGTTTCTTCTTTTTAATAAAAAACTATTGAATTCAGTTTCTAGCTTCAGTATTGATTTGATCAGAACGAAATGCCTTAAATGGACTCAAAGATGGCCGACTTCTTCTGGAGCCCATAAACCCTGATGGTTTGGGTCAGAGGGCCTGGTTTGACTCCGCCCACCCAGAATCCATCATGGCTGCCTCCTCATTCTCACCTCCACACTGTGCTTGTCCTGGAAGGCAGACAGATGGAAACAATTCATTAGAGACAGATGTCCGTCAGTCCTAAGGTGAGGGGGACAGGGTCAGCAGGTGAGGTCAGAGGTTAAGAGGGGTCGGGTCCTCACCTCCTCCTGTGAGGCGTTCAGGTGCATCTGCAGCGGGTTGGCGTTGACGCGGTGCTCCTGGCGGTCTTTGGTCAAAGCTTTCTGCGCCACTTCGCGCTCGTGCTCCCTCCTCTCGGCCAGGTGCTTCAGCAGCTCCGCCTCCTGACACTAGAGAGCGCCAGAGAGCATGAGCCGAGGTTTGATCACCGTGAACTTGGCCCGGCCTCCACTCACCTTCCGCCTCTCCTGCGCGGCGTCCAGCTTCTTCTGGATCTCCGCCAGCGACGGCTTCTGGCGGGGCGGCGTGGTGGCCCTCAGCTCCGGGGCCCCATCGAAGGTCGGCGGCTTCAGGATGACCTCGAAGGCCTGGCCGCTCGCGCGCTTGCTCAGCTCGATGACCTCCATGTCCCGGATGTTGCACAGGTTCAGGTCCACCACGCCTGCAGCAAGACATGACGACAAACCTGCTTTGTTATTATATCTATATTGAAAAACATAATTTTAGCTGTTAAGAGTCCAAACTGGAAAAGCAGGAAGGACAACGGTAATTTAGGTAATTTAGCGTGTTATAAGAGAAACAAATGAGGTTAAACTTTTAAAAGGTATATCTTCACCATCTTATTCCTTTAAACATAGAAGTTTAAAACTAACTATTGATCGTCAAAGCTAAATATTTACCTCGGGGCTAGCTTAATACTTAGTTAGCTCTGAGCTAAATATTAAGCTAGCTCTGAGGTAAATGTTAAGCTAACTCTGAGGTAAATATTAAGCTAACTCTGAGGTAAATATTAAGCTAACTCTGAGCTTAATATTTAAGCTCTTAATATTTAAGAGCTCGCTTAAATATTAAGCGAGCTCTGAGGTAAATGTTAAACGATGCAGGAGTGGAGCTAAATGTTTCCCTGCTGACTAATTAGTTAAATTATTGAAATATGTAGTTTCTAAATTAAATATTTAGCTCCAGCCTAAATATTTAACTTAGAGCTACACATTTAGCTTCAATATAAATTTTAATTTAATGAGGTAAATGTTGCTTAATATTTAGAAAGATAAATATTTAATTCCAAGCCAAATAATTATCTGGCTAACTAAAGCTGTGGTTTGAAACAATGAAAAACTGTGAAAAATGAACCATCATGTTTTTTCTTATTACAGGCCAAATAACCCAGATTATTGCAATTAATTTTAATTCTGCATCTTTGCAAACTCCAGCCCACAAGTTTCCTCAGGCAGAACGTCGCACTGTGACCGGCTCAGTCTTTCTGGATTCTGTTGACAATATAAGTTTATTTAGCATAACTGTAGAGACAGTTAATCTTTAGACATACAAAATATTAGATGTAGCATGAATTTTTAGGAGTAGATTTTACGAATGGTAAACTTAGATAAAAATCCAAACTAAGACAACTGGTGACTCTCTGAACTTACATAAATTTCTATGGAGAAGGCAGCCTTGTACTCCCGTAAGGAGGGTTTTCAGACAGGGAGTGTAGCTGTTATCAGGATCAATAAATTCTTTGGTGTTGGTTGAAAAGTTCAGTGAAACATTAAATGTATAAGAAAACATTAAATGTATAAGAAAAGTCTTCTCCAAAGTATAATCAAACGTATTAAGATATTTCCTTAAGCATTAAACAGCATGTTTTGAATTTGTTAGTTTTAAATCGTATTACTTGCATGCAAAGTATATTACTGAAATACAATAGGAGTAGAAAACTATAAAATATTTCAGACATTTCAAAGAGCTTTTCCAAAAATAGACAACCTTTCAGTTTTAAATTCAAACGTATAGTTACTATTTTTTAGCATTAGATTTTGTTTCAATTTGTATAAAACATAAACACTTTCTAAGTTGAAGCACTGAGGCAGAAACCAAGTAGGCCTTGGTGGAGGTAATAAATTCTGGTCTAGGAGTGTCTGCAGGAGACACCTGGTACGGCAAGACCCAGTTTGACAATCCATGTATCTGCCTTTAGGGGCTCTTTAGCAGGAGGTAATAAAATGAACATTGGAACAGCCCTGCAAGGAGAGGGCACACCTTCTAATGCATGTATTTAAATGAGGGGAATACACATTCTTATAAAATGGTTTGTTTTACAGCAGAAGTTTGAATCTCTTTGTGCTGAGTGAGTGATTCCCAAAAATGTATTTTGTTTTTCTTTTCCTTTCAACTCAGGTAATTCTATGTTTGTCATGTGTTGGACTTTTTGATAATCCGAGTGTAATGCTGTTGTTCTGTATTGCATTGAATTCTTTGGATAAAACTCTGGGAATATCTGAAGTCAGCTGTCGTATGGCTGTTCTCTGAAACTCCACTGTACACGCAGAGTTCCTGGAACCCGGAAGATCAGAGGAAAAGTAATGAGCAAGTAAATATAAGTAGTTTTACTCCTCTGATATCAAACAATTCTGATCCGGATTAGAGAGCGAACCTGTCCTCTGTTGGAGGAAACTGGACCTGATCTCTGATCAGAGCCACATAAACATTAATTTAACTGACAGTGATGTCTCAGCTGTGAGAACGTGAAACCAGCTGGTTCTGGTTCTTCTGGTTCTGGACCCTAACAGAACTCAGGATGCTGCTGACCTTCCTGCTTGTTGGCCGTCGGCTCCCCGGGTTGAGGCAGGATGCAGGAGCAGAAGATGGACACCAGGGGGAGCTCTCGCATCTTCTCTCTGTACGCTGGAACATGGAGGAGAACAGAGGGCAGAGTGAAGGAGATGAACAGGACCGGGCCGGGCCGGGCCGGAGAACCTGCTCACCTGTCAGGGTCATGATCCTGCTTTTCTCCGGCAAAGACACTGTGGTGAGGTAGAATCTGTTCCTGAGGACGAGACAAACAGGTCAGAACCACAACAGAACCTCCACAAGGCTCCCTGCTGCAGCAGAGACACACAAGAACCAGAGCCAGGTCCAGAACCAGAACTAAAACCAGAACTGAACCAGAACTTCCATAAGACTTCCTGCTGGAGCAGAGACACCAGAACCAGAACTCTGGGTCCAAACTGGACTGCCCCTAATTAATCTAAATGTTCCTGTTTTATTTGGATCCAGCTGGGAGTTCTGTTGGTTCTGATTGGATCAGAACCTCTTCTGGTTCTTTTCTCTGAAGCTTTTTTACTTGTCTGAGTCATTCAGACCTCCAGAAACTTCAGCGCAGATGTTCTGGTTCTGACCCGGACCGGCCGGTTCTGACTGAGACCAGTTCTGAACCTGCAGGTGAAGCTGCAGAACCACCAGAACATCCAGAACCAGAAGGTTTCCTGCATCACTTCTTCATTGCATGAATGCACTGCATGAAATCCTCCACATTCCCAGTGAAACCAGTGAAACCAGCACCAGTCAGCAGAACTACTGCTGGTTTCACTGAAACATTTTCAGAGCAGAAAAATACAGAAACAGAGGAAATGTGCGGATAAGAGTGATGATGTCATTGTTTTAACGCATCACCTGCAGAACGAGTTCAGAGGAAAACGACAGAAAGAACAACAGAGAACGAGAGAAAAAGAACGAGAAGAAAGAGAGAAAGAAAGGAAGGAAGAAAAGAAAGAAAGGAAGGAAGAACGAAAGAGTTGTTGTGAGGTACTGACCTGCAGCCTCGCCGCTCTGCTCTCTGCTCTGCTCTGCAGCTCAGCAGCATCAGCTCCACAGCAGCTGCATGACATCACCACGCAGCGCTCTGATTGGATGGCTGAGATGCTGCGTTGGGATTGGTCCAGAGCGGCAGAGGGAGGAGGAGGAGGAGGATGATGTGTGGGTTCATCTTCATCACTAAGGGAAACTCTTCACCAGAAACTGGAAACAGAGGAGAAAAGTTCTGGATGGATTAAACAGAATCTAGAACCAGAACCAGATGTTTGGTCATGATGATGATTATCACAGCTTTAAATGGATCGGGTCAGGTTCAGAACCAGCAGCTGATCTGAACTTCAGCAGCTGCTCAGGTTCTGGTTTGGTCCAGAACCAGTTATAGCCACAACGTTTCTCTAAAACCCGACCAAAACCAGTAAACTGATTCTGACTGGGTTTAGATCCAAGCTGAGACACGAGGGGAACATGAGGTTCTGACCTGTTCTAGTTCTGATCCAGTATTCTGGCTTCTGAGTAAATGTCAGCGCTAAAATTAAAGCTGAGAATGAAGCGTTACTCACACACAGTCACACACACAGTCACACACACACACACACACACACACACACACACACACACACACACACACACACACACACACACACACACACACACACACACACACACACACACACACACAGTCACACACACACACACAGTCACACACACACACACGAACAGTTTATCCTTTCAGAACCACGACTTGAACAGAACCGGCCTGGCTCTCCAGCCCGACCAGCTCTAGAACCTCCTACCAACCTCCAGTCTGTGAGTCAAACAATCTGTGAGTTTAGCATTTCTGTTACAGCAGCTAACATTAGCTAAATGATGGCCAGCTAAGTGACTTAGCCATCATTTAGCTAATGTTAGCTAAATGATGGGTAGCTAAGTGAGCTAGCCATTTAGCTAGGTTTTATGAGTTTTTGGGTTAGGTAATATGTAGAGAAACTCAAACTATATTTTCAGTAATTACTGATCTTTGTGTCGGCCCTGGTGACATCGTGGTTCGGCCGTTTGTAGAGGATTGATGGTCCTTTGGATATGAGAGGGGTCAGGATGAGGAATCTGATTCTGACCCAGGAGCTTCCCGGCATCCCGCCGGTGGACACCTCGCCGTCCACGAGGTCTGATGCACCTCGCCGTCAACGAGGTCTGATGCACCTCGCCGTCCACGAGGTCTGATGCACCTCGCCGTCCACGAGGTCTGATGCGTTCCGTTCAGACCAATAGTCTCGTCGGACGAGGATGAGGAGGATCTTCTGTAGAGCCAGGCTGTTGGACACCGGCTCTTAAACGGCCGATGGTCCGATAACGGCCGGCTTTATGACCTCTGACATAATGTGACGTTTTGGGGCCTTTTGTTGTCCAAGGATTGTCCAGCTGTTGTTCATTTTGTCTGATCTCCTAGTGGACATGACCCACAATGCACTGAGTAAATGACTCACTAACAGGAAGATGAATTAAATATTATACAACAGATCAAGATACATTTTACTTTAGTACAATAAAATGTCAGCAAATGTTAAGTTACAGTTGTTGCCTCCACATGGCAACAATATCTGACATATTTTTCTTCAGTGTGGCTAACAAAAATGCTAATGTTGTTTCCAAAGTCACCATAAACCGAATTCTCGTTCATTTCTGTACAGAAGTTTGATCACTGTTGCTTTCCATAAATTAAAGCATGGAAAGCATTTCGTTTCAACAGAAATGGAGAGAAAATATGGACGGATCATACAGATCAGTCTCATTCACACATATTCCTCATGTTGACGTTTATTTCACTTTCTACGGTTATTATTCTGTTACTGTGTCGCTTCCATTTATATAATAATCAGCATTCAGTGAAGGTGTTTTTGTCATGACCTTTGACCTCTAACCCTCTAACAGAATCCCACTGGGTTGGAGAGCTGCTTATCAACCCTGATGGACTGCAGCTCCCATGATGCACTGCAGCAGCTGGCCATGATGTAACGGAGCTGAGTGAGGACCAGCAACAATGAGGTCACCTCCAGCCAATCAGCAGAGAGCATACCGAGCCCCGCCCCCTGTGAGTGAGCCGACAGCGAATGAGGTTCAGGATGCAGCATCAACACACACTCACACACACACACACACACACACACACACACATCGGTGCTCCTGCTGCAGAACGGGAGGGTTCTGGTTCTGACTGAGCATCAGAACATCTGGGACAGATGACATCATCTCTGTTGGTGAGATGATGTCATCGAGTATGAGGTCACCTTTCTGCTCTGAGCAGTGATGTCACTGGTTCTGGAGGTTCAGTCCTCATCACCGGGATCCGGTTCAGAGCCATGCAGCAGACCGGTTCTGATCCGGTTCAGAACCAGAACCAGGCAGCAGCTCCGTCTGGTTCCGTGGTTCTGTTAGTGTCGTGACGCTCCGTGGTCGCGTGGGCTGAAGGCAGCCGGTGACTCACTCTCCTCCACGGCGCCCCTGCTGGTCACCGCGCGGCGCTGCAGGTACAGTTTCTGCTCACATTTTATTTGTGTTTATTAAAGCAACTACTAATTTCAACACTGATTAATTCCAATCAAAAATACTTTATTGATCCCAAATTATGTAATAAATAAATGACATAATAAACAAAAATGTATCATTTTGGGAGTTTTGACTATTCAGTTCTTTTATTTTAACGTCCCTTTAATGCTAATTTGATTAAATATAAACATTTTCTTTCCTTTTTGTGCAAAACTGTTAAGAAGCAGAGGTCTTCCATGTGGAGGACATTTTAGTTATTCAAAGTGTCTTTCAAAACAGGTTAACTTGAACTTAAAATCACATATTTCAGTCAGAAATGAACGCAGCAAATATCTGTACGTTATATTAAATGTTAAGTTTGTGATAGTGGTATGATCAGGGCATCACTTTTTATTTAAACTTATGTTTTATGTAGTAATAGGCCTTGTTGACTGTGAAATATCATCCATAAAAATAAATGCCGGGCAGGTTGGGCGTCCCAGGATGAAGAACCACAGATTCCTGTTGGAAACAGGGAAACGTTTAAAACATGAAATAAATTACAACATTGCAGTGATATTTTCAGAAAAGCATTTTTAATGCAGCAAAATATGCAGTGAAGGAGCATCAACACAGTGAGGTTGATTTATTGGATCAGTTATTGATCAGAACCGCCCAAGAGTCGGTGCTGGATCCAGAACACTAACCCACGAGGACCGGAGGTTCTGGTTAAACTGGTTCTGGTTAAACTGGTTCTTCAGTGTGCAGTCTGACTCGTTCTCTCAGGATTTAACGAGGCTTAATGCTCGTGATGTTCCTGCAGGAGTGGGCCCACGGTTCTGATCCAGAACCTTCCATTCATGCTGAAGCTCTGAATGAAAGCAGCCGGTCCGCCCACGGCCATCTGCCGTGCCGCTGGGGCCCACGCGCCGCGCTGAGATCCAGCAGCATGGCGGAGGCGAGCTGCTGACTCACTGCACTCAGCACACCACGCGCACGCAGCGCGCACGCCCCCACGCTGCGCAGCTGCCAGCACGAAGAGAAGAAGTTCAGACTGCAGAAACATCCAGACAGGAGTCAAGAGTTTTCTGTCTTCAATCGGATCATCCACTGGAACACGATGTCAAAACCTTTCACAATAAGGGACAAAATCAGAAAAGCATGTGGCCCACAAGGGAAGTATTTTTAAAAAGTTTATCCGTTTTATGTCCTCAATAATTAACACAAAATATTACAATGTTATTGAAATTTTATGGAGACAGAGCAGAACACTGCAGCCCAGTTCCTGCGTTTAGTTCCAAGATTTGCTTTTGAGTAAAATCAAGACAATAATTATGATTCTAGTCACTAAAATTAATATGACTGGAATTAATAAACGGGAATGTAGTATTTTTTAAAAGGCCGTGTTCGATCAAAGTGTCTGTGTGAATCAAGCAGCTGGCTGATCTGTTCCGTTCTGAACCTGTTGAAACGTTTAACGTGGCGAAACACATTTACAGCATTTATTAAAAAATATTCTGGGAAACCTGCAGCTGAGACCAGTCTGCTGTTTCCTCCATGGAATCTCAGAACGTGTGTGTGCGTGTGTGCGTGTGTGTGTGTGTGCGTGTGTGTGTGTGTGTAACTGTGTGTGACTGCGTGTGTGTGTGTGTGCGTGTGTGTGTGTGTGCGTGTGGTGCGTGTGCGTGTGCGTGTGTGTGTGTGTGTGTGTTGGCTCCATTTATAAAACACCGTGTTGGACACAGGCTGCAGCTCTGTGCTTTATTTCAGTCAATTCACAAAGTTCTGGTATAAAAATAAAACTTTTGTTTTCCTCTCAGTGATGAACCAGCCGATAAGCTGCTCCAAAACCATCCATGTCATTGGTCAGGGCGCATCGGGTGCAGCGCACTTCCTGTTCCGCACCTGGACCACTTCCTTCCTCTCCTTCAGGAAGTTCCTGAAGGCGTCGCTCTCTTTGCTCTCTTCAGAGGCTACAGACAGAAACATGGAAAAGTTTAGGAACGCTTAGCAACATTTGGGAACGTCGGGAACACTCAGCTCTCGCTTTTTTTCTCACCGGAGTGGTCGATATCGTCCGTGTCGTCTGCCTCTTCCTCGCTGTCGTCACGGTTACCGCGGGTCATGATGAGGTCGCTGGGCCCAGCCTCGTCAGCTTCCTCTACGATAGGAAGAAGCATGTTAGAACCGGACCAGAACCGGGCCGTCCAGTGGGCAGTTCTGTACTCTACCTGCGGGCGCGGCAGGAGACATGTCCACCGCCCCCAGGTCCTTCCTGAGGCGCTCCAGCTGCTCCTGCTGCTTCCTGCTTTGCGCCGCCGCCTGGTGGACAGGAGGATTGTTCACAACCAGAACCAGAATCCACACAGACCAGACCAGAACCGGAGCCAGAACTCACCAGCTGCCGCCGCAGACGCTCGTACTCCGGCCGGTAGTCCCTAAGGGGATGAGACTATCAGAACCTCGACCTCTGACCCTGACCAGAACAAACTGGACTAGAACCAACTGGACCTGCGTAGGTTCTGACCGGGTTCTGACTCACCTGTGGTACTCCTCGGCTGCCTCCTCCACCTTAGTGAACAGCTGGTCCAGCCCACTTCCCGTCACCGCGGAAACGCCCACCACCTGCCGACACAACCCAAACATCAGTCAGACCCAAAGAACCGTCTGGGTCGGGTCTGGATCCGGTCCATACCCTCAGACTGGTGTAGAACTCGTCCAGAACCAGGCTCATGGATCGGGTCAGGTTGCTGACGTAGGACGTCTCCTGGTTCAGAGCGTCCTGGAACGCCTCAAAGTCCTGCATCCACTCCACGGCGAAGCTGTGCTCGATGATGTCAGTCTGCAGTCAGGGGTCAAAGGTCAACATGGGGTCAACAGGAGGTCACAACAACAACAACCAGGAAGCAGCTGACCTTGTTCATGGCCACGATGAAGGGCAGCTTGGTCTTATAGAGGATGCTAGGAGAGAGAAGAGACCATCAGGACCCAATCTGATCCAGAACCAGAACCGAAAGCAAGCTCTGTTCTGGAATGAGTTTAATCTGGTCCTGCCGCGCCCTCTGCTGGTTCACATGAAGAACTGCAGATGTTTTTATTCAACCACTTCAGCTTACCAAACATTTTACTGCCTAAAATACAAAAAAAGATTTGGATTAGTTCACTAATGAACTCATGAAGAGGAAAAGGATTTTCAACTTAAATGTTTTAGATGGATTCTTTTAGTCTAAACTAAAACTGTGCAACCTTTATAAAAATGTTTCTCAATAGTCTGCAAGATGTCAGTTTATGAGACAGAGCTTGGGGAAGGGTCTGAATAGCAGATACACAAGTGTGATTGACAGCGCGTACTGGCTCTGATTGGTTGTTTACAGTTAGAACCAGCAGAAAGCAGGTCGACAGGAGTTTGATTTCTTTTTATCACATTACGTCTCATGGCTTAATAAATGTTACAAGCATTTTTCTGAAAGTTACTGCAGCTTTAAGAATTAGTCTATCAGTAAATCAGCTGATGATTATCTCAATAATCGATTAATGTTCCAGCACGATCTGACCCAGAACGTCTGCTTCTGGTTCTAAACTTAAAAGCTCAGAGTGTTTTCTAGAACCAGAACCGGGTCGGTACCTGCAGGCGTACAGCATGTTGGACATGAAGGTGACGGGGTGGACGCTGCGGGACGTGTCCATCACGTAGACGACCACGCACGGGAACGATGACGCCTGCAGAACACAAACAGCTCTGGGTCAGAACCGGGCCGGGGCAGAACCAGGACCCACCAGACCCAGAACCCACCAGAGCCTCAGTGATGATGGTTCCTGACGCCGACCAGGTGAAGACTTCGATCTGACCCGGCGTGTCGATCAGGACGAACCTGCGGAGACATCAGCAGCAGAACTTCAAGTTCTGGATCAGAACAGAACCGGTACACTGGGTCAGGAGCAGCTGGTACCGACCGGTGGTTCTGACGCTTCTTCTCGATGAACTGCATCACCTGAACGACACCAGAACACAGAAACCCATTCATTAGCACATCCAGGTCCAATCAGAAGTTCTTGTACCGAACCAGGTCTGATCAGAGGTGATAGCAGAACCGGGTACTCTGGACCGGGTCGGGTCACCTGGTCGAAGCGCGTGGCAAACAGGTTTAGCGCAGTGACGATGCCGCCGTTTGGGCCCAGTCCGTACTGCTTCATCACCTCCTTGTAGTTCACCGTGTCCCGGATGTCTGAGGGACAGAGGACAGGCTGAGGACAGGGGATTCCGTCCAGAACCGGATCCAGCCAGAACCGGAAACCAGAGCTCACCAATGTTGGCCGGAAATGGAACCTCGTGCACGGCCGGGTCCAGGTTGATGACGTAAGGAGGCGAGTTCTGGGCGTGGAGGTGAGCCGTCAGTCTCTGCGGGACAAACACAGGCTGGTAACCCGGCAACCCAGTAACCTGATAACCTGATCAGCAGCTGGTTTGGATCAGAACCTGTTCTGAAAACGAGCAGAATGCAGAACAGGGGGGGGGCAACTCCAGGCCTGCAGGGCTTCCTGCAGCTCTGAGATGCGTCTCCGCTTCAACACACCTGAGTCAAATAATGACGTCATTAACAGTTCTCTGGAGAACCGGACTGGACTTAGGAGATTCTGGCCTGTTGGACCAGGGAGACGCCCAAGAGCTGCAGGTCATCAGGGCTGCCCACCCTGATGTAGGAGCTGCTGAGGTTCTGGTGGTTCTACAGAACTCAGTGCAGCTCTTCTATGAGTCCATCAGAACCAAACCGAACCTGGAAACCAGAAGCAGAGCATCACAGGGTCCAACGGGACTCTCTGAGCAGAACCCGAATCAGTTGGATCCGTTCTCTCATTCTGGACCCGTTCCCAGGCGGAACCGGTTGGAAACCCAGCCTGTGCTGCTCAGAGGTTCACGCGTGGATGCGGAGCTGTCACGCGCTGCCTCACCTGGACAAAGGTGGTCTTTCCGGACCCCGCCATGCCCAGCACGATGAGACACACCGGGGAGTCTGGACCCGGACCCGGACTCGAACCTCCGTCCGCTCCCGGTGCCGAACTGTCTCTGCTCTCCGGAGAATCCACCGGTGCCGCTGCCGCCATGTTGGTGGATGGCCGTAAACAGACAGGCTGTGCCGTAAAACAGGACGCGACGAGCCGCTTTGGCCAGCAGGGGGCGCCAAGGCGCGTTGATGACGCAGAAACGTCCAGAAAAAAATAAATAAAAAGATATTTAAATTTAAACATATCAAAAAAGAGGCAAGAAAGCTATATATGTAAAAATAAAATAAAATAAAATAAAAATTCCGGAGTTTATTTCACATTAGCATAAATATATTTAAAAATAAATATAATATTTTTTTTTAATATTAAATATTTTGTACATTTTTCTTACCAGTTTAATATTTGTTAATAAATTTCTCACAAACATCTAAAGCTGATCAGCCTGGTGAAGGCTCACAAAGAGCCCAGTCCAATTATTAAATTCAAAAATTATGTTTGTTTAAAATAGAATTTCTATTAAACTGATTTTTAAGGCTTAAAAAATTCACTTTGCGTAATAATTCTAAATGCGTTTCACTTTTGAAATGTATTTCATGTTATTCTATTTCATAAGTCAAAGCTTTAAAAGTGAGGAGTTTGTTTCTGGCAGCCTTTAGTTTGTGGTTTGAAATATTTAATGTGTAACTCAGAACATCCGTCCACGGATCGGATCGGCAGGATGGGATGAGGCCCGATGGACTGACGTGAGTTCAGCAGATATCACACGGAAACGCTCGCTGATACCTGGTTCCCATGACAACAGACTGATGATTTTCAGTTCCTGCCTTGCTGAGGCAGGATGTGAAAAGTCGTGGCGGTGAGATGACCCTGCGGTTTTTATCGGCTTGTTTTGTTCCAAACATGAAGAGATCGCCGTTCTTCTCACGGAGCAGCAGAACAAACTCAGACAGAAATGAAGCAGGAAGCTGAAGAGGAACGAAGGGAAGTTCAGGCTGAAACTGATCCTGGTCTCAATCTGAGAGACGACAGAAACGTCTGGAGTCCTGATCAGCACCAAAACAACATGTTTCACACAGACTGAGAGCACGACTGCAAACCAGACTCGATCAATAACTAGGGACCCGATCAATAACTAGAGACCCGATCAATAACTAGAGGCCCGATCAATAACTAGGGACCCGATCAATAACTAGGGACCTGATCAATAACTAGAGGCCCGATCAATAACGAGAGACCCGATCAATAACTAGGGACCGATCAATACTAAACCTGATCGATTACCAGAGACCTGATCGATAACTAGAGACCTGATCGATCAATGAAAACCTGATCGATTACCAGAGACCTGATCGATCACTGATGAACTTTAGGTTTTATTCTGAGGTTAGGACCAGCTGACCCGGTTTGGTCCAATCACATCCTGGAACTCAGCAGCTTTGTGCTGCCTGTTTCCATGGAGACGGTTTGCCATAAACTGAGAGGAAGTGCTTTTTGCTGTGAGGCGTTCGCTGACCTCCTCGTAGCGCGGGGCGTTTACTGCTCCGTGGCGTCCAGAGTAATCAAACGATGATGAAGAGCTTCCTGTTTACTCTTCAAATCCTCAGACTCTGCTTCGGTTCCGGCTGGATCGGGTCAGACAGCGGCCTGGCTCAGAGCTGCAGGTCAGAACCAGAATTTATCTACTTCCTGAGTCACAAACATGATGTCCATCTTTCATGTGATAACGTTGTTGTTTTCCAAATGATTCCGGTCCAGAACCTCCGGGTCCAACCAGAGACTGGTCAGGGACAGACTCCCGATAAAAGTCCAGAAATAACCTGGTTCTGATTAAACTGGATCCTGCTCCGACTCACAGGATCAGCATCTGGTCACCTGCAACAGTTTCTGATGAATATCTGCTATAGGAAGATTGTGGCAGTTTTATTTACTAATCAGTTCTGGTTGTGAAGCCGAAAGCGGCCCAGTAGAACCAGTCTGGGTTTCATTCTGAATTCTGATTTGCAGAGACCCAGAACACCAACCAGGAAGAACCTCCAGCATGTTGGTGAATTCCCTTATCCATCCAACCATCCAACCATCCAACCATCCATCCATCCATCCATCCATCCAACCATCCATCCATCCAACCACCCATCATCCATCCAACCATCCAACCATCCATCCAACTATCCATCCATCCATCCATCCATCCATCCATCCATCCATGTGTTGCAGTTGTGCTAACAGAAGTAAATAAAACTGCCACAATCTTCCTATAGCAGATATTCATCAGAAATTAAAGTTGTGTTTTTTCAGAAGGTCATGTAACATTATCAGTTTTAATCTAGTTTTATTTATCTGAGCGAAGAATGGCTGCTGAGCCTCATCTGTCATCCAACCTCTGGAAAAACATTGATGAAAACAAAACAGTGCGTTTCTATGGTTTTACTTTTTATGGCTGTTGGAAGAAAATGTTTTTGTCTGAAAACTAATGACAACTTTCCTCCAAAAGAACGAGGGGAAATCCTGTTGGATTCAGAACTAGGAATGATCAACTTTCCCACCTTGTCGAAGCTTTAACTGCGTTTTCCCCTGAAAGTACTGAAGGAAACGACACAAAAACCTGCAAAGATGCTTCACCAAACGCAAACAAGATGGAGGTGTCAGATTTTAGAGAGTGGAGGATTTCTCTTTAGTCTTTGGCTAAACACCAG
Organism: Poeciliopsis turneri; assembly: GCA_922788865.1. NCBI lineage: Eukaryota > Metazoa > Chordata > Actinopteri > Cyprinodontiformes > Poeciliidae > Poeciliopsis > Poeciliopsis turneri. The sequence continues at coordinate 115,252 of CAKLNU010000791.1, forward strand.
GAGTCATTTCTCCTGCTAGTGCTAGGCTAACAGGCTAGCTTTGGTCGTATTTACCCAGAATGCCCTGCGCTGTTGTCCACTTCCTGCTTTTGGACCATTTTCTGAACCTCTTGGCATTCACATTCACACCGAACCAGAGTTCACCTCAACCGAACCCAGACCGTGGTTTGGAGGACCAGAGGTCAGAGGTCGACTGACATTCACACCAAAGACCAGACTTTATAGCAAATGGACTGTAGTTGGGTTAAAGCGAACTGAACTGGTTTGGTGGGCATGATAGCAGCGTCACAGAGACGTACAGTCTTATATTCTACGGTTCGCACCCTGGTTGGATGCCGCCCTGGGCAGAGAGCCGTGTTGCTCATTGGGTCTGGGTCAGAGATCACCTCCAGGTTGTTTTTCAGTCATGCTCTGGCTTTGTTCCGTGTTTTTCCGGACCGGAGTGCTGGCAGTCCGGTCCGGTCCGGGTCTGCAGAGCGAGATCTGATGCGGCAGGAACCTATCTGGCTGATGGAGAGGGCAGGGGGGTAATGACTTCCAGCTGCCTGGAGCCGAGTGGGGGACGTATGATCTCTGCACAGGTACAACCCCACCTGACCCGGTTCTGGAGGTTCTGTGAGTCAGGAAGCAGGAACCAGCAGCAGGTCCAGCAGGACCGTTTGGACTGGTTCTGCTTAGAGAGAATCATCTGCCTCACTGAACCCAAGGATTGACACAGACTGGGTGACTTTGGTTTCACGGTGGTTTGGGTTTCTCTTGGTTCTGAACGGTCTGGTTCTGTTGGTTCTGTGTTCCATTAGTGGGAGATCATTTTGGGTTTTCTGTTTGTTTTCCTTCTCGTCTCTTGTTCTGCTTGTTTTCATCCGTTTTCCTCTCTGTTGCTCTTCCTCCTTCCAGGATTTCTTGGTGATTTATTGGACCCGGTCTGTGGTTCTGCCCAGCCCGGCTGCGCTCTGACTCTGTGCGTCCTGAGCCCGGTTCGGTGTTGCGGTGTTAATTTGGTCTTGGTGGTTTTGGGTTTCTGTTGTTTGCTTTCAGGGCGGGGCTGAGGTTTGGACTGGAGGAAACATCCAGAACATTTTCCTGACCCGACCCGTTTCACCCTGACGATGATGAAACTCAGCTGCGTTCAGAGCGCCTCTGCAGCTCGGACGTTTCTCCACCTGAAGGTCCGCCGCCGCGGCAGGAAAACCCAAATAAACAGGCAGCAGCTGAGTGGAAACAGCCGGCCGGGCCAGGTACGCGCAGCTCCCTCTGCTAGCTGGTTTACATTAGCCTCCTCCACAGCGCCGCAGGATAAATACGGAGCCGTTTCTGTTTAAACATGAGCAGCTTGAACTGGACCGCCGTCCTGGCACCAATGCAGGACAACTGGAAACACTGGGAACCACAATGACGCCCCGAAACAAAGAGTGGAGAAAAATAAAAACTAATGTTTGGGAGAAGTTTAGAACACCTGGAGAGCTTTATGAACACCTGAACGTCACCTGAACGTCACCTGAACGTTCAGGTGACGTGAACTGATTTCAACAGATTTCTGCATGTGTGTGTAGAAATCTGTTCATTTGACGTTCAATTGAGCATCACTTGAACGTCACTTGGTCACAGAAACATATTTTGTGGTTTGTTGGTAAAAGAGACTGACAACCTCTTGTGGGTTGTCAGTCTCATCTTCCTCTTCTGCTCCTCTTCCTCAGCCGTAGCTCCGCCCCTTTCTCAGATGTTTCCTCCTCAGTTGAAGTCGGGTGAATTTGTGGCGACTGTTTCGTGGAGCCTCAGATTCCTGACCCGCTTTCGGCCACCACACATTCCCAAACATCCCAAACATTCCACAGCATTCCTGGCGGCCATGATGGATGAGCCTCCAGCGCGCCGCGCCGCGCCACGCCGGGTCAAGCTGACGTTCAGAACCCGGCTGCAGACCAACTTCCGCTTCCTCTGAGGAAGGAAGTCAGGTTCTGGATTTCTGGTTCTGGTCTGCCCAAAACTTCCTGATGTTTCTTCTTCTGTGGTTTCTGTTGAAGCATCATTCACAGAATTTCGGCCTCTGCTGCGACCTGGAAACCAGAGAACCTGGTTTCCAGTAGCAGACGCAGGTCCAGTTTGCCTGCAGGCCGTCCAGGTGAGGGGGCGGATCCTGAGGGGTCAGGAGGTCAGATGGCCTGAAGAAGAACCGGGTTGGTTCTGATGTTAGATCAACAGACAGAAACTTCAAGTTCTGGTTCAGACCCGCTGAGTCTCAGTTCTGATCATACAGGTGGAACAGATGAATTCTGGGTAACTTCAGCCATTCAGGGTTCTGGTCTAGATTGGTCCAGGTTGGGTCAGAACCCGTTGAGTCAGAACCAGGTTGGGGGTTAAATTCCATCCTGAGGAAACTTCGTTTTTTTTATTTTGTGTGTTAATTAATAAATGAATAATAACACTGAAAACAGGAAGCAGCCGGATGCCTGACCCGAACCGAGACGAACCTCTTCGGACTCGACCCGGTCCAGGTGTGGCTGCAGCCGCCCGGCTCCGGTTTCTCCTCCGGCGTGGGCGGGGTCAGTGATGAAGAGGAGGAGCAGCTGGTCTCGGTTCAGTCTGTCGCAACTTTTTCCTCTCTTTTGTTTCTCAGATTCTGATGGACCCTCGGCAGCTCACCGAACCGGGCCAAAGCGGGTCCAAGGCAGGATAGGAGTGGGTCCGAGCGGGATCAGCGCGGTGCGGTTTTCCGCTGTGGATCTGGACTCTGTTTGGATCAGAACCGTATCATGAATCGGTAGGACTGACTTCTGGGAACTTTTTTTGCCGTCTCCATGGAGATGAGGGATATTCCCGCCATCTAAGCAGTTGATCACTTGCTGATCAGGGATCGATAGCCTCATTGATCGTATTGATCGGGATGGGCGCGCTCCCGTTGCTTTTGCTCGTGCTCTGGATTTGCGAGCACGCCAGGAGCACGTTCCCGATGCGCGCCTCCTACAGCCTGTACGCCGGCGGGAACGCGCACGCGCACGGAGCCCGCGCGGCCAGCAGACACAGGTAAGATGACACGTGCACGGAAACGGTGATGATGATGAAGATGAGGAGGTGAAGCAGGGGCGATGACGTCACTGGGCGCGTGCACGTGTGTGTATAAATCTGTTGATTTGAGTTTAAAACCCTCCAGAACCAGAACCTTTCTGATGGTGGGTGAAACTGAGGGAGGGCTGCTGGTTGGAATCTGGTTCTGGTTCCGTCTGCTGAGACGGAAACGGGCTGCAGGTCCGAGTTCTGGCTGAGTCAGACCTTCTGCTGGGTCAGAGAACCAGGAGGTTCTTCCCTTCATGTGGCGGTTCTGATCCGGAGCAATGATGTCGTTTGGGTTGGGTTTGGGTTCTGATGTCACTCATTCCTGAAACATTATCCCATGATTCTGCTGGGACTGGGTCGGAACCGCTTCCATTGCTTTCTCTACATAAACACTGGAAGCAAACATGGAGACGTTGGATCCGGATCTCAGAACCTGTACAGAACCAAAATGTTCTGTTGGACCAACATGGCTCTGGTGGACAGAGAGCTGAACTGGGCAGCTGATTCTGAACGCAAATCGAGTCCAAAACTTCCTGTGGAAAGCAGTTTAGTTTTTCTGGTTCAGGTTCTGGTAAAATAGGGTCGGGTCGGGTCAGTCATTCCTCTGGAGCCAAATGGGATACTTAGTTTGTAAAATACAAAAAAATTATTCAATTTAGTTCATCGAGACACTGAAGTGAAGTGAACTGAACCAAATATGAACTGAAATTAAACTAAAAATAAACTGATTCTGACTCAATGTGCTGGTACCTCCACCTGAACCCAGTCACCAGTCCAGACAGCGCTGATGAAGCTGATGAAGACGAGCAGCTGCTCAGATATTTCAGGAATTTATTAACAAATAGTCCCCATGTTCTCAGTGTGAGCAGCTCATGAATCCATGTCTGCTGCAGTCAGATCAAACCGTTTCAAACTCTGAAGAAATTCTGCAAATTTCTAAGATGTGAAATAAATCAGCGAAATAAGTGGGACAGTGTATTAGTGGGACGGTGGTTTAGTGGGACGGTAGTTTGGTGGGTCAGTGGTTTAGTGGGATGGTGGTTTAGTGGGACGGTGTTTAGTGGGACGGTGTTTTAGTGGGGCGGTGGTTTAGTGGGACAGTGATTGAGGCCGTGGAGGAGCTGTTATCCTCGCCAACCACTCACCCCACTCGATGTTGTTTTTGGCCTCCCACTGAGGTATATGAAATGCTTTCTCTACCTCTGAAGAGATGTACATCTGCGGAAATCCAAAAGACTCATCCCAGAAAGCAAAGGCAAACTCTGCTATAATAGGGGAGGTTTAAAAAAACGGCCTTATGAAAAACTCAACAGTCACAAAATGGAAAATCTTGCTCTCTGCTCGTGCTGCATACATTTCAGTTTATTTCATTCTCAGCTTCTGTTCATTTGGTTCCATGCTATGGTGTAGATTCAGAAAACTGATTCGGAATGGAGAATTGAACATCACCACTGGCCCAGCACCATCCTCCAGCCTCCTGGTCTCTATGGAAACAGCGGTTGTTCAGATGTGTCTGTCTTTCTCGACAAAAACATGTCAACACAGAGACGCATTCATCCTGACCTGCTGACCTCACCACAGAGTTTCATGTGACATTAAGCTCTCTCAGGAACAACAAGTCTTCTTCTCCAGACCTTAGAGAGCCTCAACAGTTAGAAACCAGTCAGGAACCAGTCAGGAACCACTTTGATGTTTTGGACTGGTTGGATGCTGCAGGCGGCTGGATTTGGACCTGAATGATTTCTTCTTCTTTCCTGGATGTTTTGTTTCTCCTGTTGTACTGCCAGAGCTAAAACTGAACCATAAACTGTGACGTTCCAGAACCAGAGCCCTCCACTGTGTGTCCTAGAACTGGATCAGAACCAGAACCCACTTTTTAAACTGTGTGTCTGTCTTGAAGGAACTGGTGTGCGTTTGTCCTCACGAAGACGGTGAGCTGTGTGGTGGAGGACGGCGTGGAGACCTACGTGAAGCCCGACTACCACCCGTGCAGCTGGGGCAGCACCCAGTGCAGCCGGGTCGTGGTGTGAGTGACCGCTGACCCATTTCTGACCCAGCCCTCTCAGAACCGGCGCGCTGAGCCTCCATGTTTGGTGTCTCCACAGCTACCGGACCTACATGAGGCCGCGCTACAAAGTGGCCTACAAAACCGTGACGGAGATGGAGTGGAAGTGTTGCCATGGTTACAGCGGAGAGGACTGCAGCGTCAGTCCGGCTGGTGGTGGAGCAGGAAGTCACATGTCCAACGGAGCGGGGACAGGAAGTGGTTCTGGAATCGGACAAAATGGAGGTAACAAAGAGTCTGATCTTTGCCATGAGGTGGCGATGTTTTTACTGAGCCTACACAAATAATAAAAACTACTGCCAAGTCCCTGAATATTAAAACAAGTTTAATTTGTTTTTAATCTTAGAGCCTTTGATTAAAAGTCACTAAAACTGACATTTAAGAGGTGAAAACGATGGGGGCCATTTGTAAAGTTACACAGTCAAACATTAAAAGGAACCACGATTAGTAATAAAAATAGACTCTCTCTTATAAACTGCGAAGTAATGAATTATTGTAGTTAATTTTTGACTGAGTAACTTACCTAACAGGAAACTCACAGGAAACCTCAGACATGTTATCATTTCTCTTTCATTTCGTTCCAGTTGATGCTATTTGATTTCTCCTGTTGGTGTCTGAACATGAAACCTGAAAGCTGGATCCGTTCCTTCCCTTCCAGGACGACAGGACCGGGAGGAAATCAGGAGGTTGGAGGAAAAGATCCAGAGGCTGACGGACAAGCTGCAGGATTTCCAGTCCACCATGAATGAACACCTCCACCACGAACCTGTCAGACCCGGAAAAAACCCGGCAGACGCTGCGCCACCGGAAATCAAAGAGACGATTCACAGCATTCAGACCAAACTGGACCAGCTGGACAATCGAACCAAGGTGCACAGCAGTAGGGTCATGGGCTTCCTCTGTGGTCTGGATGATTAGTCTTTAGACCTCCTAGTCTTGGAGGTTTGGAAGGTCTTCTTACCATCATCCTAACTGAAGTTCAAATGTCACTTCAGATATTCTCTGAAATCTCTTTATCAAATTGATGATTTATTTAACCTCAGAAATAAGTCCCAAATTAGTACATTTCAATTGGCCTAATTATCAACTTTCTCTAGAGATTCAAGTTGGGTCTGTCGCTGGACCACATCAGAGCATTTATACAACATTCATCCCAAAGAAACAAGACAAATAAAAAGCTCAGCAATTAAAACTGTTTTCACAAAAGAGATTTATTCAGGGTGAGCACCGCTAATTAAAACATTAGCTACCCTACCCAGAAACCTCTAATGAAGAACATTAGTTCTGCTAATGCTAAAATGCTACACCAACATGATATTTCCTGGAAGCTAATGCTAAAGTGCTTCACGAGCATATTTACTGGACACTAATGCTAAATCGTCATATAAACCATGTGTCATGAGCAGAATATATGTGAATTTTTGTGTTTATTTAATTAAAACCCTGTTTGTCTATGTGTTGTACTCTTTTGTTAGCATAATTCATTCATTTGTTGCTTACCTGCCGTTTGTTCAAAAACGATGGATGCTTGGTTCAATGGCTGGTTGGATGGTTGAACTTACCGTCCAACCAACCAATGATCAATGATCAATCATCATTGATCATTGAGTGGTTCAATGATCATTGAACCAATCATTGAACATGATTGGTTCAATGGTTGGATGGTTGGTTGGTTGGATGCTAACCCACTTGCTTGTGTCCCATCAGGCTCATGATAAAACTCTGGTGAGCATTAACAACCACCTGGTGAACGGGAAGGGCAACGATCTGGACGGAGACGTTTCCCCTGGAGGACTGAGTGGAGACCAGCTGAGCTCCCTGAAGGAGAGCATCCTGAAGGAGCTGGAGCGCCGAGTGCTGCTGTCCTGCTCCTCCTGTCAGGTAAATCCTCCGTGTTTGGCTCCGCTCGGCGTCCGGGCCGTCGAGAATCTCATGCCGTACTCCGTCGCTCGCAGGCCGGCGTGGAGGACCTGCGGCGCCAGCAGCAACAGGACCAGGAGAGGATCCGCTCTCTGGAGAAGCAGCTGAACGACGCCGACGTTCGCCACCGACAGGACGCCGAAAGGCTTCGACTGGAGCTGCAGCGTTCCCAGAGATGCTGCAGCTCCATCGACGACCTACAAAACCGCATGAGCGACGCCGAAAACAAGATCAGCTCAGCCTCAGAGAGCTTCAACATCCTGCTGGGCCGCCTGAGGCCCGGCAGCGACAGAGGAGAGTCCCAGGGAGGGGGAGGAGCTGCTGCAGGGGGAGGAGCTACAGGCGGGGCAATTGGAGGGGAAGGGGCTAGTGGAGGAGGCGATGGTTTGACCGATGTTCGGGTGAATCTCCTGAAGGACTTGGAGCTCCGCATCAACAGCAGCGTTCTTCAGGTGTGCTCTCACCTGGAGGCTGACCTGAGGGAGTTTGTCCAGAGAGAGCTGGACGACCTGCGGACGGCGTTCTCACACCGCTTTGACGACCGCACCTTCAGGATCGAAGACGTGGAGCTGGAGGTGCAACAGCTGCAGAGCAGCCTGCTGGAGCAGGACAGGAGAATGTCAGCGTTGGAGAACCAGACGGCCGAGACGAGGAGGAGGATGGAGGAGTGCCACTGCTCGGGTGGGCGAGGGCCTTCTGAAGCAGGTGGAGGTAAAGGAGAAGAAAGAGGCGGAGACACAGGGGAAGGTTTCACCGGATCGTACGGAGGTGGAGCTGGAAGCGCTGGATCAGGTGGAGGAACAGGTTTATCTGGCGGGAGAGAAAACACGACCAAGAAATCTCTGGAGTGGAGAGTTGTGGCTAACGAGGGTCAGATTCGACACTTCAACACTCGACTGAAGGACATGTCGGTGTCTGGAGACTCTCTGCATGACCGGGTGAGTTCAGCGCGCCACCTTCTCCAAAACACGGTTTGATTCACCAACATGAGGAGAGTTGTAGCTGAGACCAGATCCGATGAAAACACACTGACTTCAGCTCCAGGGAAAACTTCCAGGAAAAACTAGGGGTGCACTGATTTTTCGGCCAGCCCATTTCCTTAATATTGGGAAATCGGTGATTGGCCGATTCTTACATGTGAAGCCGATCTGATCCACATATGTTGATGTCAACCTCGGCATCTCTGTGCACCTCTGTGCTTTTCTTTTCTCCTGTGAGAGGCGTGACTGACAGACCAGCCGACCAGTCACGTCTGCACATTTACAGTGGGGTGACTTTTAACTATGCTAATAGTTTTAACTATGCTAATAGTTTTAACTATGCTAATAGTTAAAAGTCACCCCACTCTTGTTAACTCAGCTACGTTTTTGGTATATTGAGCAACATTTCAGACAAAATTAGAATCAGTAAGTTAGGCTTTTTAAAAGATCGGCAATCGGCCAGAAAACTGCAGTCGGTTCACTCCCAGGAAAACCTCTCATAAAATATGTTCCTGTTTTAGGTCAGACTTAGATATTATGACAATAACATCGTAATATTACAAGTAAAACATGATAATAACACGAGAATAAACTAATAATTGTAATATTTTGAGAATGAAGTAGTAATTTTAAATTCCCTTTATGAAAACTAAAAAACCAAAATGAGGAATGTTGAACATCTGATACTTTTTTTACACTTAAGTCAGATTGTTATCGGCAGCAGAACTTTGAAACGAAATTGTTCATGTCGCATCCTGTTAACATTATGACTTTATTCTCGTCATTTAAAAACAGTGAAACCTCTGGTTCTGGTTCTGGTCGTGTTGCTCCATTGTAGAAAAAGAATAATTTGGTTCTGATGTAAAAATCATCCTGTGTATTTCCATACAGGGCATGTAAATATATGCTTTCAGCTGTAGGTCCTCTGCTCATGTACTGGTGCTGGTTCTGTGATGCTAATAGAATCCTGAGCTGTGATTGGCTGATGCGGTCCAAACGGTCTGTCCAGGTTCTGGACCTGAGCCACGACGTTCAGGCCATCAAGTCGCTGACCGGTGACAACGGTGAGAACTTCAACCGCATCGTGATGGAGGTGGAGATGCTGGGCCAGGACTGTGAGCTGTGCAGCCGCGTGGAGGCGGAGCTGCAGAACCTCCGGAACCGGTCCCAGGACCTGAGCGCCATGCAGGAGGCGCTGCTGAACCTGGAGACCCGGCCATCCAGACCCGGCCGGACTCCGAGGACGGCGACTGCAGCCGGGTCTGCTCACCGCTGCAGGACGACGTCCGCTCGCTGCGAGACGAGGTCCGGAGATGCTCGGAGCGCTGCGGAACCGGGACCGGAACCGGGACCGACTCCTTCACAGGTCAGGCCCACCTTCATCAGGCTCTTCATCACTAAGGGAAGCGGCTTCAGGTTCTGGTTCTGGGTGGATAACATCAGCTGTTTTTCAATTTTCTGGAAGTTTGTTCCAGATCTGTGGTGCATAGAAGCTGAATGCTGCTTCTCCATGTTTGGTTCTGATGCAGAGCAGAATCAGAACCAGAACCTGAGTGGTTGGGAAGGTTGATGCAACAGCAGCAGATCTTCAATGTGGTGCTACACCGTTCAGTGATACATAAACTACCAGAACCGGGTGGTGTAGAACCGGGTGGTGTAGAACCGGGTGGTGTAGAACCGGGTGGTGTAGAACCGGGTGGTGTAGAACCAGGTGGTGTCTCTATCCTCCTGGTTCTAGTCAGAACTCCAGCTGCAGGTTCTGGTCTGTCCGTTTGTCAGTCAGACGCTGCAGGAATCAAAGTTTCTCTGATCGGAGACTTTAGTCTCTGGTTCTGGAAATGTTCAGGTGTCAGTTCCACCGGCGTTCCTGCTGCCGGGGGCTTCGGGCCGGGCCTGGGCGCAGAGAAGCCTTTAGATGGCCACAGCGTGATCGGAGGATCCTTCAACAGCAACCAGCTGAAGACGCTGCAGGGCGAGCTCGGCGACATCATCTTCACCTTCGGCTCCATCAACGACACGCTGAAGGGCCTGGAGCACAGCGTGCAGAAACATGGCAGCGTCATCACCGACCTGGGTGAGCCCGCCGCCGCCGCCGCCGCCGCCGCCGCCGCCACACCGGCTTCACGTCTCCCTCTGACCTTCTGCAGGAAACACCAAGGACAAGATCATCTCTGAGCTGGACAAGATTCAGCAGGAAGTGACGGAGCACGTCCAGAGGAGCCAGGAGCGACTGGACCGGACGGACCGGGACCTCCGCCGCCTCGAGAGCATGCTGGTGGCGGAGATGGGCGACTGCCGGCGCTCTGGAGACGGGCTGGAGAAGAGGCTGTCCAAGGTGGAGGGAGTCTGTGCCAGGCTGGACGGCGTCTCCGACTCCATCTCCAAGGTCAAAGAAGGTCAGATTCACATGAAGCTCTGATGAAGAAGTCTGTGCCTTTCAGGAGAAAAATTCTGATTTCTCCGAATCCCAGGAATATTTTGAGCTGCGTTAAAATCTGATTCATGTCCCTGCAAACATCCTCCATGTTTCACCAACAGGAAGTGACGCTCCAAGCTTCCTGTTTCTGATGTTCGCCCAGTAAAGAAAGATGAGGGTCAGGGTTTCCCTCAGAAAACCCGCTGAGCCCTGCAGTGTAGCACCAGCGCCGTCCACCAGGGGGCCGCCCAGTTTCTGTTTTAAATTTAAAATATTAGGTTACTGCAGCACATTGTCGATTACTTTAAACACAACTATAGAGTCTTATTAACGACAAAGCAAAAACTTACAATTAAAATATATATTATCAACTTTTTGCACTTCTGTTAAATCCCACTTCAGAGCCACTGGTTGATTACTGGTTGAAAACGCGTGCTGGTCACATTCACAGCCGGCCCAAGGCATAAATGAACTCAGCAGCTGCTTAAGGTCCCATGAATGTTCATGGACTCATCTGGAGTTTTAACATTTATTTATTCAGAATAACAATGCTGTAAAATCCGACTTAATGGTTTCAGCATAGATAATTGAAAATATTTAAAATGTTTATTTAAATTTAAGATTTTATGGAGCTGGCAGGTTTATTGTTTAACAGTTCATAGTTATATTATTTGGTTACCATAGCAACAATCTGGTTGCTGTTACGCTGGGCTCATGAAACCCCGGGCCCTCCCGGTTTCTCTGAAGTCCTCAGCAGGAAGCGGGGCCCCTGGTCATATTCTGCCCAGGCCCCCAGACAGCACTGGACCGGCCCTGCTGGTGCTTGGTTTTTAGTAATTGCAGTTTATTCAACCGGCCCTCATTAAAGCGGCGTTTGTTTTGGTGCCCTGGGTCTTCCTGATCCTGAGCCTGTCGGGTCGGACCGTAACGTGTCGCTGGGTTCTGTCTGCAGGCCTGAATCGCCACGTGTCGGGTTTGTGGAGCCACGTCTCCGGCCTGAACCAGACCCTCATCCAACATGGAGGAATCCTGGACTCTGTTCAGAAGAACCAGGAGCGGGTCCAAAGCAGGGTGAAGAGCCTGAACTCCAGCCTGGCCCAGGTCCAGAAGGGGCTGCACACTGGGCAGACTGGGCAGACTGGACAGACTGGTGAGCTAATTTCTTCTGCTGCTTTCTGGGTCAGGTGGTTCTGGTTTCCCCCAGTCCAACTCATCCAGACCAGAACCTCTCTTTAAAAAGTTCAGAGCTGCTTTTTAAAAGAGGCTCATCGTTCTTGCAGTCAGCTGCTGCCCCCTGCTGGACGCTCAGTGTGAGCACTTTGAGTTACCACGGTTACTGTCTCCATCATCTGAGCTAATGTGACTCGTTGCCGTGGAAACCAGGAGAGGAGCGCTCAGCTCCCAGGAGAAACAGCAGAGACATGAAATCTTTGAATGGTTCATCCATCGAACTATTTCTTTTTGTTTCCTAAAAAGACTGAAGTCTGCATTAAGCGTCCTCTCCTATTACATGATAAAGTTGCATGTTGTGAACTCCCAGGTTTTAACAGCAGAAACTGCAGTTTTATTTATGATCTGAATAAAATTAAACTGATCAGAAAATCAAATTTATGCGGCTAAAAATCTTACTGATTTTTCCTCAGCTGGAAATGCAGTTTTTTAATGTTTTTATTATTTATCAAAACTTCCTCCCTGAGGCCTTCCAGGACCTCCAGGAGAGAAAGGCCTGATGGGGCTGCCGGGCCCCCAGGGGCCCCCCGGACCTCCTGGGCTGAAAGGAGACGCCGGATCCCGAGGATTTCCAGGTGGGAAGCTTCATTCCTGCAGCTCTAAAATAAATCTGGCATCAGTCTGAGTTTTTATCCAGATGTGAAAACATTTTTTGAGATTTTTCAAAGATCAAAAGTGTTTAGGAATCAGCTGTTTTCCACTTCCCTATAAAGCGCACTGCTGGCTGCGCTAGCATTAGCCACTAACATAAACTGATGCATCAAAATGGTGTTTAGCAGAAGCTAATGCTAAACGCTAACTTCAACACTGCATTTTGGGATTATCGATGTTATACTAAAACATTGTGAAAGGAAACTTTTCATGGAAAAACTTTAAAATTGCTGTAACATAAAAGGCAGATTTATATGGAATAGCAAAATGTGACTTTAATGATACAGAACTTTCATAAATTAACTTTATTATTTACAGTTAACATTTAATCACTCCATCAAACATCTGCATCAAAAAACATAATTTCCTGATATTATTGTCTTTATTTCATATATTAAACTTCAGATGGAGTCCAGACCAAAACTCAACACAGATGCTGAACTTTACTCAACTTAAAGTTTACAAAAAATAAAAAATAAAATTAGCTTCAAAGCTAGCAAAAATGCTAGCTTTGCTATTAGCTGTTATTAGCATTATAATGTGCTCAATGTTACATTTGATCAGGTTTAAGAGGAGCAAAATATTTGAAATCATTAGAATATCACTGATAGTAAATTTTAAAAGTTTTAAAGGTAATTATCACATTTTGATCTCATAATTCATGCCTGATGATCAAAAGCAGCGATGCAGAGCTAGCGAAGGAAATGTGGAAATTAAAATCTCTAACTGCTGATTTTCCTGGGTTTTTTTCAGGTCCTAAAGGTGAACCAGGTACGTCCTGCTGACCTCCAGCTGCTCCACGCTGCCTCTGATTGGCTGCAGACGGTCCACGCTGCCTCACCTGTCTCTTCTTGTCCTCCGGTCTTCCAGGTGTGGACGCTTACAGACCCAGGCTGTCATTCTCTGCAGGCCTCACCGCTCTGAAGGAAACGCCAGGAACTGTCGTCTTTAACAAGGTCTTTGTCAACGAGGGCAACTTCTACAACCCGGTGACAGGTGAGCAGGTTCTGGTGGTTCTGGTCCAGCCAGCGGTTGTGAGCTCTGATAGGTAAACCCATCCTCTGCAGGTGTTTTCACCGCCCCGTTGGACGGACACTACTACTTCAGCGCCGTCCTGACGGGACACAAGAACGAGAAGATCGAAGCGGTTCTGGCCAAGTCCAACTATAGCGTGGTCCGGGTGGACTCGGGGGGCTACCAGCCCGAAGACCTGGAGGCCAAGCCGGTGGCCGAGTCAAAGGTCAGCAGCGGCTCGCTGGCCGTGTTCAGCCTGGTGCTGCCGCTGCAGCGCGGCGACACGGTGTGTGTGGACCTGGTGAGGGGGAGGCTGCCCCACTCCCTGGAGCCGCTCACCGTCTTCAACGGCATGCTGCTGTATGAAAACTTATGAGCCTGGTGAGTCAGAGACCAGCCAGAGCCGCCCGATCCGACCTGCTCAAACTGCGGAGGAGGCCGAAATATTTCCCATGGTCCTCCCTGCTCGACTCAGCAGGAGGGATTTTAACTCTGCCTGTGTTCTTTCCAATCAGCAGAGACCTTACCTGGTCACATGACCCAAACTCCTCTGGAGCCAGAACATTACAGTAATGTTCTGCATTAATGTCCAGATGTTTGTCCAGAAGGTGGCGCTGCGGATCCGGACCTGGACTGAGGATCTGATTTATGTCTGATAAAATGTTAGGATGTTTTATGGAATAATGTTGATGCACTGCTGCGTTCAATCAGTTCACCTCCTCTGACCTCTAACCCATGCTGTTACCATGACAACCATTAAGGCCACAGCCTACAACACCACATAATACCCAGCTTATTAAAGCTGATGAAAGCAAACCTCAGCGGTGGGCACCGCTAAAAAGTTAGCAGCGCTAACCCTAAAAGACTAACCGTAAACGTTAGTTTAGCTAACGTTAACACGCTACACCAACATGATAATTGGTGAAAGCTAATGCTAAGCACTAATTTCAACCCTGACTGCATCCATCATGTGTCAATGACACTTCCTTCTTGCTCAATAAAGTTTCTTTAAAATAAAAAGAAAATGTGAGGAGAGAAAACTGAGCTGCAGCCTTCAAAATAAGAGCATGAGTATAAGCGTCTAACTACCAGAAAAATTCGGAAGAGCCGACAACCAAAACTTCAACTTAAATGTCAAACTTTATTCAAGTAAATCAGGCCTTTAGAATTTATATGAAAAAATATATTTAGAGGAAGCTAAGCTCTTTCAAAGTTAGCAAAAACCTAAAGCACTATACAAAAAACTAAGTATTAGTGCATTAGCAAGTTAGCACTGCTATGATCATCAATATAAGAAAAAACAAAATAATTTCAGGTCTATAGTTGCTGCTCAGTGTGTTTTGTTAAAAATGGCCACCAGGTTCTGCTGTGTCAGGACAGGATATCTGATACAAAATCTGTCTTGTTTTTATGACACATTAAGGAATTCACTGAATAAAATAATAATACTCTGTGAACGCCACCAAGTGGTCAGGTGAATATTAGCCAAGTTAATCATAAACCAGGTCCTGCTACCAGTTTCACTTTTAGTTTAAAGCATCCAGCATGCTGAGGTGAGTGAAGAATCATTTTAGCTAAAGTTATCACTGGCTTATTGTTGCAGTGTTTGCCTAAAAGCTTTACTGCACATGTGCAGTAAACATGGTGTGTTTCAGGTTAGCTTGAGCAGCAGCTAAGGGAAACGAACTTCGCTCGTCCCGCTGGAGGTTCAACATGTCCGCTAACACTCCAGACTCCTTTCCCTTCTAGAAAAGAACACTAATGCTCTATATCAACAGAGAGTTTAGCAGATGCTAATGCTAAATTGCTAAATTCAATGTTGATACCATGTGGCAATGATAATGCTAAACATTAGCTAAAGTGCTAAGAAAATTAGCGTATTAGCGGAGTTCAGAAATGTTCTGGAGATGTTATGAAGACAAATGAAGCGCTTATGATCTGGGACCAGACCGAACCGGACCGGACCGGACCGGACCAGGCAGACAAAGTAACCATGACAAAGACCACAGGAAGTCTTCATCACCGGCAAAGAATTAAGAGACTGCTCAAAGTTACTCCGTATTCGATGTTTCCCCCTCCCAGGTTTCTTCTGGTTAGCAGAAGATGAGTAAATGCAGAGAGAAGTTTTCTTCTCCAGGACGTCACTATGTGGAAAAGTAATCACACCCCTAGATAAATCCTGAATCTGATTGATTAACCATCAATCAATCATCAACCTGTCTGGACCCTGCTGGAAAACCTTGCGTCTGAATTAAATCAAGTCAGGGCAGCAGATGGGGTCAAAGTTCACACTCAGTAGTGCTGCAGCAGCAGGAGGAACAACCAGGTGTCAGGTTGGGGTTTGAATACTTTCTCACAGTAAGTGTGAAATCACTGCAGCTTCTGTTTAGGTTTTAAATGTAATTTCTAATCTAAATCTTTACATAATTAGTTAAATACAAAAGAACGAAGCCGGAATATAATAAAAACCAGAAATACGTTCAGATCAGGACAGTTCAGTTTATTATTCCAGCTGATTGTTTTTCTACTTGAGGAAACCAAGCATGTGGCGACAGTGAAGAGGAAAACAGGAGGACATGTTCCAGTATAACTTCCTATAATTAATATAAAGTCTTATATTTGAATAACTTGTGAACTTATAGTTTACTCAACACAGCATCGTTTTAACTATTATTAAATATTAAATGGCTTTCCATAGCATACTAAAACATTGACCTGCTGCCTGACGTAGAGCTGCAGCAGCTAGATGAGCAGCTTTCTGCTGTTGGGACATACGTGAAGCATGTAGAGACATTTAAGCTGTGACCGGATGATGAAGACACATCATCATCATCATCACAAACTGTTGATGCTTCCTGAACTTCCTGAAGGACGGTTTTTCACGACTCGGCTGGAAGTGATGTTTGCTTTCTGGAGAGATGTTGTGAAAATGTTTGACCTTCATATTTAAAAACTTCTTGATGCTCTATGATGCAGAATTGGACCTGAACCGACACCAGTTTCTTCACTCAGGATTGTACAGTTGAACATGTTCTGTGTTCATTTCTGGCTTCTGTAGCAACAAATCTCTAAAGCTAAAATGTTTCTGACAAATGTTGTTAAAAACCTCATTAAATCGATGATTAACTGTTTTTGGTTTTATGTTTTTAAAAAAAATTGATGCTTTTTCTCGTATTTCAGACATGGAGCCCAAACCGAGACTGATGATTATAAAAATGTAATTCATTTAAATGAATTAATCATATTTTAATCTACAAAATAAACAACATTTTTAATTAAAAGAGCATTTATTATAAATAAATAGACAAGAACTCAATGATAAAGATATTTAGTTTATAATCTGTTCGTCTTTCCACAGTTTCAGGAGGTTCTGATCTTTCACAGGGAGTTTCTTCAGACATGTGGATGCTAACATTAGCATTAGCAACATGTTAGCATTGAGATACTAATTTAGGCTAGCATAGCTTCTGGTAGGCTAGTTTCTTTTAGCACAACACAATAACAGTGTTTTCCAGCGTCTGATCACTTAGAAGGAGAAATACACAGAGAAAAGGAGCTTCGTTGCTTCTGTTAGTGGATGCAGCTGCGCATCAGATTTACGGCTGGAGTAGAAACATAAAGACAGAGTACAAAGGTTCCCCCTTAGGACTGTTAAATAAAATTAATTGCATTAAAATTTGGAACTTTTTCAAAATTAAATGTTTTTTTTGGTTCTCCATCATTGTTGCTAGTGGATGCCAGTTGTGCGTCAGATTTACAGGTGTATCAGAAACCAGCAAATACAAAAGTTCCCACCAGAACCTTTATATGTAAAGACAACAAAACATGTTTAATAGAGTTTTATTCAGTGGTGTCTGACATGAGTCCCTCTGCTCAGCTCCAGCTGTGTTGGAGAACGGATGCTGAGCGTTTCGGTGTTTGCTCTGATCTTGCTGCAGAATTATTATTAATAACTGATAATCATCTCTGCACCGACAGAACGGTACAGTTTCCTTACACACAAATGGAAATTCACTTTATTAATAATAATGTTTTAGTCTAATTGATCGGACACAGACTAGTGCAGCTAATCCTGCACACTGCCAGTCAGCTGGCTCAAAGAAAGATGCTGCACTTCTTCCTCACAAACAAACAAAATTATGTTTGGTGATAAATCAATGAAATGCAATATTCTAGAGGATAAATGTTATAAATTAGTTTCAGTATTTCAGCTCATGCTAATGTATCAAAAGATGCAAATGTTTTATTAATTTTATGGATATCATTAATAGATAGTGATAATTATTGTTTTGCAGCAGGAATTGTTGAATTAGATACAATTGTATTGTTTTTACTAATCACACCAGGAGAATCTCATATTGGTGAAACACTGAAAATATATTTAGTAAGTTTAATAATTAGGCCAGAAGACGAAACTGGATGTTTTCAGATTAATGGATTTATTAGATGATTTTCTTTCATGTTTCTTGATCCATCAGAATCAGAGAAACTCTGAACTCAGCACTAATTATTTCTCCTTTTCTCTTTAGTGAAAATGAAACAAGTTTTGGATTAAAATGTTGAGTTTTGTTGCTTTGAATATCACGTTTCAGTTGCTTTGCCTAAGTTTTGATGCATGTTTTTGTGACAGAAATGGAACATTTCTGGAATATTTATTTTATTTATTATGAAGCAGGAAGATTAAAGTGTTCAGAAACAACAAACACATTTTTGTATCTGTAGTTTTCAGTCAAACAGGCGCAGCTTCAAGGTTCGACTGATTTCTGGGTTTCAGTCGCTGTTTTTCTACTAACAGCAAACGAGGCAGCAGGTCAAAGCGACGGCGGCGAAACTCCAGCTGCAGCCTGAAAACATGTTAGCATCAGAGTTCCTGCCTGTCATTGAGCCTCATCTGAAGGTGAACATTGATGCACTAATCTGATCATATTGATAATCTGATCATATTGATAATCTGATCATATTGATAATCTGTTGTTCAGTTTGCTCAGCATTAACATACCTGGCCGGTTCCCTCCACCTGCTGGTGCCGACGTAACGGACTCTACAGGAAAAACAATTCATTCATTAGCCTTCAGGTTAAAAACTAAACTGGCTCAAATAAACATTAACACATTTTTCTAACTTCTTGCAGGAGAGAACTGTGCTACAGAGACAACATGCCATCTTTTCCTTCTCTAATATTGATGCATCAGTGTTACAGTTCCTCCAGGATTTCATTAATGTAATTTTTTGGCCATTTAAATAACTGATTTTGTGGCGAAACATTAAAAATATTTGCAGGAAATGTTGATATTTCCTCTTATGTTAGACATAAATGTGACTTTTTGTTACTCGCCTCATCGATCACATACATCAAGTCAAGCTGAAGCAGCAGAGTAGCAGAAGAAGAAATACTGCCACCTGTAGGTGGGAGTTGGCATCACTTAACCCAGACGCCTTTCAACACAAATATGGGTTAGCATAAAAAATAAATCTGTTGATTTGCTGTGAAACCTCAGTAGGAACTGGGTCTGTTGTCTTAGACACATTTCTAACTTCTGCCAGAGCCAGCTGCTCTGCATGCTAATATGCAGGCTACATGCTAACATTGGCAGCTACATGCTAACATGTTGGCAGCTACATGCTAACATGTTGGCAGCTACATGCTAACATGTTGGCAGCTACATGCTAACATGGCGGATGGTGGCTACCTTCCATCCAAGCCACATGGATGCTGAAGTCCTGCGACTCGTGGGGTTTTGCCACGGAGCAGACATGGGTCCCCAGGTCTCGGTTCTGGGCCCGCTGGATGGACAGCTGGATGCTTCCGGGTCGGTACCACATGGCGTAGCCGGTGCTGCAGTTCTGGTACTTCCTGTGCTTGATGTAGTGGCACAGCAGCTTCCTGCGGGGGCTCGTCCAGCGCACCGTCAGCCGCTCCAGGTTCTGCTCGTCCTCAAAGCTGTACGGACAAGGCAGAGAGAGACGCTGACCGGGCCGACAGAACAGCTGGACCGCACCGCCTGGAGGAGCAGAACCAGAACCCGTCAGTAACAGCTTTAGACAAAATCTGAATTCACAGTAAACATGTTTAAAATCTTTTATAATTTGGGATAAATGTGTGAAACGTGCATAAAACACAGACTGCAGCTCCCTGAAGCCCCCTGCTGGCTCTGAGCAAACCTGCAGCCTTCAACGAGGTTCTGGTTCCGTTCAGGGATTTAAAGTTCACTTAAACTGGGTCAAGTGGGATTTGAAGCAATCCCACAGCATGATGCCACCACCACTGTGCTGAACAGTTGCTCCAGCAGGGGTCCAAAGCGCGGTTTGGGGGCCATTTGCAGCCCCAGAGAAGCAAATCTGGCCGGTTTTATGACGTTTAGTCAACATAATTTACAGATAAACGGCATATTCTTAAGAAATATTATGTACAAAAATATTTTTCATTTCTGAAAGTTTTTTCAGAAATGTTGATCTACTTTTCTTATGTGTTACTGAGTACAAACAATCAACCCAGGAAACTGGGCTTTTTTAATGTTTTGTATCGATTTACATGTTTGTCTCCACAAAATCAAACTTTTCCTCAAATTTAAATTAATTACTGATCAGTTAAAACTAAAAGTTTTAGACCATTTTAGTGGCTGCAGTTGTTTTCAGGTGGACAAATGTTTGTACACCCCGCCGGGTTGGATCTGGTCGTTCGGCTCATCTGTCCTTGGAGACTTTCCCCAGAACCCAGAACCCAGAACCCGGCCAAACGGGCTTCCTGTCGGCTCTGGTGAGACCTGCTCTCCTGATTTAAACCTTAAAGTCTAAATCAGTTTTTAAAGCTCTTAATGGATCCTCTCTGCAGAGGAGGTCCGGTCTGGTTCTGGTTCTTTTGGAGCCCAGAAACCTCCAGGCTGTTTCCTGTCAGGTGGAGGAACTTACCTTCTCCAGCCAGGCGGGACAGAACCAGTCCGAGGTACAGCATCTGTTCCACAGCCGTAGACCGCATCTGGGTCTGGTTCTGGTCTGTTTCTGGTTCTGGTCAACCCTCCGGGTTAAAGTATTCACACCCTGCCTGGGAACCAGGAGTCCACACAGAGTTTCTACTTTTGCTTTCCGGCGGTGTCGCTTTCCAAGCCTCCAGCTGCAACCTGAGTCTACAGTTGTCTGGGCAGAACAGAACCTTGGTTCTGGCCCGGTCCAGAGCTGAAATGAGCCTCAGTCAGGCGGGAGTGTGACTCAGCAGGTGAAATGTTTCAGTTTCTGTTCTGGTTCTGGAGGCCTTCATCTCCATCGTCTTCATCAGCTGGACAAACTTCCAGACACTTAAAGGGCCAGTAGCCCTTTAAAACATGTAAGTGTTTTACATTGTACAGCATGTAAAACACTTCTATTACCTTCTAAAAAGATCTAAAGTGCTTTTTTAAAATCAAATATGACTTCCTGATTTAATTCCTTAACATTGGCCGTAGCAGGCCTGCAGAGCCTTAAAGGGCCGGTACCCTCTGTTCCACGTTTGATCATTTTACAGCACAATCAATAACTCTGTGTCCTTCCAAACATGACTTAAAGCAGATTTGTCATCCTGATTTAACTCCTTAAAATTGGGCCTCTGCCTCTTTAAGAAGCTCCTGCTCTTCCTGAAGCTCCGCCTCCAGGAAGTCGTCCCAACATGGCTCCTCTATTCACCCTTTAACGTTTATATCAGTGTTAAGGAGCTGAGTGGGGGAGGAGCTGCACCTCGGAGGCGGAGCTAGGTCCACCCAGGCATTTAGCAGCTGAATGGTTGCCATAGAGATTAAAATAATTCTCAAATGTGGAGGAATCAAAGCAACACAGCAGGTTTGATTTTGATTAAATTTTTTAACAAAAGATGAAAATGTTTAATTTACAGGACACTGGCCCTTTAAGTGACCAGGTTTCACTACATCGTGGAAATAATCATTCTGTTCTTTTCCTTCTGCTTTTCTCTGTTCTCTGTGTCTGTAATAGTTTGAATTAAATCAGTGAAGTTTTATTTACTTTTCATTTTTTGTTTACTTCCTGTTTCAGGAAAACAAACTTCCAGTCTGGAAAATCTCTGACGTTTGATTTCTACATTTTATTTTTCTGACTGCGAGTTAAAGATGTCTGTTGGTGTGACGCTGCCACCTACTGGGCAGCCAGGGTAACATTACAGCCTGCCTGACTAATGGAAAGAGTGGCGGCATGGTGCTGTGGGCTCCGTTCTAAAAAAAAAAAAAAAAAAAAAGAATCACCAGGGCAACCCAAGACTTATTTTCCTCACCTCTTTTTGCATATCCTTGGATATTCTTAACCATATGTGTCATTTTTAAACTAAATTGACGTTTTAAGGTATTTTTGATATTTTCTTAAAGAAATAAACAGATTTCATAAAAGCAGAAGGATGAATTTATTGAACATTAATCACTAAACATTACAGAAATCATCTGATCACAGATCACGAACTCAAACATGAATCAGTTTTACTCAAAGCAACGCCGTCATTTATTTAGGGTTAGGATTAAACTGGTAGAAACTGCAACACTAGGGGGCGCTGCTTGTCAAAACTCTGATAAATATGTTTCTGTTCTTTGTTCCATTGAACGAGATTTTAATTCACACAGGATGCAGTTTGTGAAGTTACACATCCAAAGACTAACAGCAATAATTTGGGTCATAAGAGAAAAAATGGAAGTTTATTTCTTACTTTCACGATGTTATTAAATACTTATGAATGTTTCAGTTTGATGTTAAGAGGAAGATAAAGAGGAAGAGGAGGAGGAGGAGGAGGAAGAGGAGGAGGAAGAGGAGGAGGAGGAGGAGGAGGAGGAGGAGGAGGAGGAGGAGGAGGAGGAGAGAGGAGGAGGAGGAGGAGGAGGAGGAGGAGGAGGAGGAGGAGGAGGAGGAGGAAGAGGAGGAGGAAGAGGAGGAGGAAGAGGAGGAGGAGGAGGAAGGGTCTACTGGATGCCTCTGAACAGACACAGAGTGAAGCCCATGGCAAAAAGCTGCAGGGAGAAACAAACATGGAGTCAGAACTGAACCATCTGCAGGTTCATGTTGATGCTCAGAACTTTCAAAATAAAACACAGAGATAGAAACATCCATCATCCATCCATCATCCATCATCCATCCATCCATCCATCATCCATCCATCATCCATCATCCATCCATCCATCCATCCATCCATCATCCATCATCCATCCATCCATCCATCCATCCATCATCCATCCATCATCCATCCATCCATCCATCCATCCATCCATCATCCATCCATCCATCCATCCATCATCCATCATCCATCCATCCAGCAGCTGTTTGTGTCCAGATGTCTGAAGGAAACAAAACTCTGAGTTACTTCAATGGTGATCACACCGATGGTCAGCGCTCCTGCAGCGTAGATGTACGTCTCAAAGTATTCCACCAAGGCCGAGTAGCAGCCCTGCAGACCGGACACACGGAGCCTTAAAGGGCCGGTACCATCTGTTCTACAGCCACATTTTATTATTTTACAATCAGTAACTATGTTCCAAACATGACATAAAGGAGATTTATCTTCCTTACATAATGTTTACAAATTGGGGCTCTGTCTCTTTAAGAAGCTCCTGCTCTTCCTGAAGCTCCGCCTCCAGGAAGTCATCCCAACATGGCTCCTCTATTAAACCTTTAACGTTTTTACCAGTGTTGCTCTGAGCAGCAGCTGCTATAATGAGCTCAGCAGCTGATTGATAATTGCTGCTGCTAGTTTGAAGGAGTTCAGTGGGGAAGGAGCTGCGCCTCCTCCTCCACTGAACTGGGTGGTGTTTAAGCAGTTGAATGGTTGCCATGGAGATTGAAGGATTTACTGCAGGTTTGCTTTGATGAAGAAACTTTATGACATGATGGAAAGATGGACACCGGCCCTTTAAATCGCTCCAGTTTAAACCTGCGGCGCCGGCTTCCTCAGACCTTGCTGTGCCGGAACGCCACGCCGCCGCTGACGCACTGCTCTACGCTGCCCTCGCCCAGGTGGCCGTCACCCTGGCAACAGGCCTCAGGAAGCAGCTGGTTGGGGTGGAGCAGCCGGAACAGGCTCTGCTGGAAATCAGCGGGGCCGCTGGCGCCGCAGCAGTCCAGCTGCAGGAAGGAGAAGCAGAAGATGGAGACAGCTGCCGGCAGTGTGGCGGTGCGACAGGGCGACGCGGCGACGGGGCGGCTCACCGTGGTCATGATGACGTTCCAGGTGGACGTAAAGACGTCGCTGTTGTTCCGGCCCTGGTAGTGGCGTTTCAGTTCCCGGCTGAAGTACTCTCTGGTTAACTGGACCGAACACACACAGAACCGGGTCAGAACCAGACCGGACTCTCACCACACATCTACAACCGGTTCCAGTTTACAGAAACACCAACACAGAGGTAAAGAAATGCTTTGTCAAACAGCCAGACACTAAAACCAGTATGATCCAAAAACCAGTAACCAAAACCAGTCTAAACCAGTCAAACACAACTAATCCAGTTTTCAGACCCGGTTTGAGACTCAGTGTTTCTTCTGCTGACCCAGAATCAGAACTCACGTTCTCCCTAAAGAGAAAGGCCAAGATGGCCGCCGCCAGCTCCGCCAGGAAGATGAAGAGGATGAGAATGAAGAACTGAGGACACAAGACGGAACAGTCAGCAGAACCGGTCCAGTAGAACCGGTCCAATAGAACCGGTCCAGTAGAACTGGTCCAATAGAACCAGTGGGACTTCCTGTCTCACCAGCAGCAGCAGACAGCGGTTCTCCCGGACGGCGCCGCAGCAGCCCAGGAAGCCCAGCAGGAACAGCAACCCGCCCAGAACCAGAACCACGGAGACGCCGGTCAGCAGCAGGGGGCTCACCGCCACGGCCTCCCTGAAGCCCAGCGGGTCGACCGACACCCAGACGCCCACCGCCAGCAGGACGGAGCCGCCCAGCTGCAGCAACAGGTGGGGGAGGGCAGAGGTCATAAATATATTATTAATATAAAATAAAAATCCATAAAAATTAAATAAATATTTAAAAAATATTTTTAATAGGCAATCACTATTATTTAGTTATTGATTTGTTGATTGATTGTTCAAGACTGGATTTATTTTCTGTTCTATTTAGACGAGGGGCGGGGCTAAACGGGGCGGGGCTAAATGGGGCGGGGCTAAACGGGGCGGGGCTAAAGCTCTGAATGGTGAGAAATAAAACCTAAACTCACGAAGATGAAGAAGTTGAAGACGAACATGAGATGTTTGATGCAGCTCAGGCAGTCGCCCTCCATGGCTGTTTGGACAGAACCTGAACAGAACCACAGTCAGACCGGTAGCAGAACCAGAACCAGAACCAGAACCAGAAGCAGAAGCAGAACCAGAACCAGAACCAGAACTGGGACTGGGACCGGGATTGGGAGCTGAACCAGAGAAAGAACCAGGACCGGAACAGTTCTGGCCCGGTTCTGTTTGGTGATGCGTTCACTGACCCTTTCATGTCCAGATTTTACGTCCGATTCTTCTTCTTCTGTTGAATTCTCATGTTGGTGATTTAAACATCGGACAAAGCGATTCAGAAATCGCTCTGATAATCATCAGGTTTGGTTCCAGGTGTGGAACAGGAACAGGTCAGATGTTTTGGGTTAAAACATCAGAACCGGGTCGTTTTGTTGTATGAGGCTCGGCGCTGAAGGTGGAGACGGGGACAGACTGTCCCTGCTGGACGTGTTGCTGTGAATGGACCAGCTGGTGTTTACCGGACTGCAGCCGCCCGCAGCGCGCTGACATCATTGCTGACATCATTGCTGACATCATCGCAGCAACACCAGACATCTAAACATCCAAACCACTGAGCAGCTGGTTCCCCTCCTGGCCTGACAGTCAAACCAAACCAGAGTTCTTTCAACCGAAGACAGAGTGAGGTTTGGAGGACTAGAGGTCAGAGGTCAGAGGTCGATTAGCATTCACTCCAACCGGTCTTGATAGCAAACGGACTGGAGTCGGGTTGAAGTGGATCAAACTGGGCTGGTGAGACTGTAAACGATGTCAGACCTGAGATCAATGGAGAACCTGCGGGTGAGCCGAGCTGAACCAGAACTCCGGACCGGTGCAGGAGTCTGGATTGGACCGGTACAGGAGTCTGGATTGGACCGGTACAGGAGTCTGGATTGGACCGGTACAGGAGTCTGGATTGGACCGGTGCAGGAGTCCAGCTGGGGAACATCTGGACTTGCAGCTCTTCTCTCCAGCTGAAAACCTTTCAGTCTGTTTGTGGGCAAAGTGAGTCGAAATGCGGAGCTTCAACGTGTGGGCGTTTCCATGGCAATGGCTAGGATGCTGCAGCAGGACGCTCGGCTGAGGGAAACGCTGACTCACTGTTTGACTCACTGTGTGACTCACTGCGCTCTTGTTTTCTGATCGTTTGTCTGAAGAAGCGGAGAAGCAGAAAGCAAAGCGTGACTCACATGATGACAGCGAGGAGCCGCAGATCCTCCGGTTCCGACCCGCTTCACAAACCTCACATCGTCGGCAGGTCAAGAACCCAGGCTGAGTCAGAACCATGCAGCAACACGCAGCTACACAAAGCAACAAGCAGCAACATGAAGCAACAAGCAGCAACATGAAGCAACAAGCAGCAACATGAAGCAGCAACATGAAGCAACAAGCAGCAACATGAAGCAGCAACATGAAGCAGCAACATGAAGCAGCAACATGAAGCAGCAGCAGATTAAGTTAAATATTTACAAAGCAGTGCAGATTGTAAAACTACTGAACTATGGAGGATTTGTGCCGCAAACTACAAAACAAACTGCAAACAGTTAAAATGACGAAAATCAACGTGGGACATGTATCGATTCTTTTACCACTTTTGGCTAAAAATTTCCGCAAAAAATTCAAGTTTATGGCTTAGAACAGCTTAAATAATTTCTACGGGTGATGATGTTCAAAACAGCGTTCAGGGACCAAAATGAACATTTGCAGCTGTTTTGAGTAGATTTTTGTTGTATTTTACATCCATTATTTTGGCGTAACTTTTTAGCCAGATGGTAGATGTTTGGCTCTCCTGGCTCTCCATATAATTAACACAGAAAACAGCAAATTGAGCTGCAAATGTATGAATGACACAAACTCCAACTCACCAGACAAAAGCAAACAAAAAAGTTGCCATCGCCATCAGATAAAATATTGCAAAAACAGGAAGTTTAGAAAGCTGCAATTGGATCCAGAAACAGAGGAAGTCCTCCAGACCACCAGGGGGCGCCCAGACCCTCACTGAAGACCAAACGTCCAGGAGAAACACATCTGATGTGTTTAAAGACCATGGGAGAAAATAACCTGCTGGCCTCTGGTTCATCAAAAACCCAGTTAAAAAAATTCTAACTGTTCCTTTAAACGGAACCGATTCGGCCCAAGTAAGAGGATCCAGAACCAGACAGCAGAAAACCCAGAGATACAGAAACATTTTTGATATTAATGATTGATTTCAAAACATAAACTCCAGTGAAGTGATGGGAACAGCAGACGGGAGGAAGGTCGTGATCTGCTGATTAAATGAACGGGACCCGGATCCTCCGACCCGCAAGGGGCTCCGTCTGGGTCGAACCCGATTACAGTTACTCTAACTCAGTTACACAGCAGATGGCGAGGGATTGGGATGCACCTCCAGGAACACTGGTGACCTTTGACCTCTTCAAGTTAGAGCAGAGAAACCGGATCTGATTAATTCAGAACCAACCGACAGCACACAGAACCGTTCTGTTCTGATTCAGGTACAGAATGTTCTCTGCTGCAGTAATCAGATTACTCTGCTGCAGTAATCACAGCAGAACCAGCCCTTGAAATGATAAATTCTCCATAATGTTCAAGTCGTTTGGGTCGGCTCGGATCAACTGGTTCTGACCTACGATCAGAACTGAAAACACTTCAAAAAGTCTCACTTTTCCTGCTGTGTAAACGCACCATCATGGGCTCAAGCCGCGGCTCCAGCGCCCTGTGTGGCCCCTGGACTGACGATTTCTGGCCCCTGACTGAAAGTCAAGAAGGACAGAAATTTGTCCGAATAATTTACCGTATTATTTGGACTAAAAGCCGCTACTTTTTTCCTACACTTTGCAGCTTGTAGCCCAGTGCAGCGTCTCTGTGTTTCTTTCTTCAACTGCCAGGGGGCGCTTTAGCAGGAAGTGAATCATTGAAAGTCAAAGAAGAAAGTCCTAATTTTCATCCTACCATGTGCTAACAGCAGCACGGCGTCGATGTGACGGTACAGGCGGGAAATGGAGCCGCTGCATGTAAACCCGGCATGAAGGAAACCATGGAAACGGAGGCCTGCGTCATTCATAAACCCTTTATCAGGACGCCGCCGTCTGCTGCCCTCTGCTGGGTCCTTGTGGAAAACCAAGAGCAGCTGATATACAGCTTACAGTTTTTTTCCAAAAAAATTGTAGCTGCGGCTTATAGTATGGTGCGCTCTATAGTCCGGAAAATACGGTAAATGAAGACTTTTTTCGTTTTAATTTTAGGGAAATTGTCACAAATTAAAATGTTATGAACAGAAAACATTTCTTGCAAAAGTATCCGTCACTAATTTCTGCAACCACACCTGGTTTCATTCATTTGTGAAACTTCTGTTTTTATTTTTCACTTTAATTCATAAAACTTTCATAAAAAAAATTAAGTGTTTTCACAGAGACAGACCTAAATTATGCTTTTATTTCTCAAAATTCACCAAATCTTTTTTTTGTTTTCAATTGAAACCTAAAAAACTAAAAACATTTTAGTAAAGTAAACTTGAAAAACCTTCTTAAAGTTTTGGATCTACAATAATTGATACATTTCCACGGAGGTTTCATTTATTGCTGAAAAGAAAACTGAAATCTGTTCGTCAAGAGTTTATCTGACAGAAGCTGCTGAACATAACAGATTTTCTATCAAAGCACCTAAAACATCTGAATAACATCGAAAATATTGTTCAGTTTATTTTTGTTGATTCCGGATCCAGTCCAGTTTGCTCCGGGTTCTGGTCGGTACCAGGACCCGGTTCCTGGTTTGGGTTCTTTTGGCTCTAAAGGTCCAGAACCTTCAGGCCGTCTGGGTCGTTGGTTCTGGTGATTCTGGATTTATTTTCCGTCCAAAATGATATTTCCAGAAGCAGAGATTATGATAACATTTGAATCAAATGGATCACAGAACTCTGACCCATTTTAATTCTGCTAATTTACCAAAAACAAAGATAAAATCCAAACCTGATCAGAGAAATAACCTGTAAATCACTTTGAATCGTTAAGTTTCTTCGCGTCTCAAAGCAACAAAACTAAATATTTAGTCATTTATAGAACATTGACTGTAATAAACTCAATTTAATGAACATTAAACTCAGTTCAACATAAATAACGCTAAAATATGATTAACTTGTTCCTCAACACGCCTCCTGCTGAAACAGGTAATGAGCCGAACTCACCGGGTTTCTGGATCCGAACCGGGTTTTTCCGAGCTCTTCAAACGAACTCGAGTGTTTCCGAGAAAAGCCGAGCGACCCGGTGAACAGCCCGCAGCAGCCGCTCCGCTGCGGCTCGGTCCGCGCTGAGGGGCGAACCGACTGGAGACCGGAGCCGCTTCCGGTTGGCTCTTCAGAATAAAAGCACCACGGATGTTTATTACCAGCTTCCTGTAGGGCTGCTAAATATGGGCAGGCATTTTATTCTACTCAATAAATACATTTATGGAGCTAAATCTGTGTATTAGCTTCATAAATATGCTCATGATAAAACAAGAGAATAAAACATTAATAATGAGATTATTTAGTCAATTTCATCAATTGTGATTTTATTTCAAGATTATTTTATGCATCTCATTACGTATTCATTTTTATTTTGACTTTTATTTTGTAAAGCTACTTAGAAAACTTCACCTCATTTAAATAGAACATGGAATAAAAAATCTATCAAACGGATTTAAAAAATAAAATTCCACAGAATAAAACATGAAGTGGTATTTATTCAAATAAAAAAATATACATAAAAAATAACGGAGTATTTTGTCAATTACTGTTAAAAAATATTTAAAATCTTTATTTTATTTATGTGGACATTTATTTATTTGATGGAGTATTTATTAATTATTATTTATTAGTTACAGTATTGTCTTATTTGTCACTGAAACCCAGAAACCAACAGCCGGGTCAGAACCGAGTCCTGAAGGCGCCAAATGGGTCGCGGCTCAGGTCC
Organism: Poeciliopsis turneri; assembly: GCA_922788865.1. Lineage (NCBI taxonomy): Eukaryota > Metazoa > Chordata > Actinopteri > Cyprinodontiformes > Poeciliidae > Poeciliopsis > Poeciliopsis turneri. Next base: position 144,747 of record CAKLNU010000791.1, read on the forward strand.
AGCGTCAGACCAGCAGAAAAACTTTCTGCTGTTTTTCTTCACCAGTGGAGTAAAAAGTTTAGCTTCACTTTGAGTCAAAGTCACATCAGTCAGCGTCCTGCAGACGGTGAAAGGAGTCCAGAACCAGAACCAGAACCACGCGCCAACTGGTAACACAATGAATCCTCCAACGTGGGACTTTGTTCAGTTTATTGACAAAAACACAATAAATGATGTGAGTACTTTTTCCCTCCACAACATTTTCATCCCACCAGTTATTACAAAGTTAATCCACTTTTAATTCAGACATTAAAAAATACAGCGAGGCTCAAAGGTTTCTGTCAGCTCTCCACTAAATTCAGAGTTAAACTGGCTGTGAAGCTAAAGTTTAAACTGGAAACCAGTATGTGTAGTACCACTAAACCCAGGCAGTCAGGAGGAAATCTTTAGTAATACATGAAACCTGCGGAAGTTCATAGAAATAATCCTTTAAATTATGTACAAAGTACTAAAAACATTTCACATGTCAGAAGGCGGGAGTAAAAACCAGCGGAGATCCGATCCAGGACTGCTGCTCCAACTGGGAGGACTGGGAAGAGCCGCTCGTTTTTCACTCCACCCATTCATCAAATTTCTAATTTCATTTTCAGCATCGTTCGGATCCGAAAACTACAAACGTTTCTAAAGTGCTTAAAGGAAACTAGTCAGACAAAAGCAAAAGGAAAATCTGATCAAACAAAGAAAATACTCATTATTTAACATATGGACAGAAGTTCAGCAAATCCAGGCTGAAACTGGTTTGAACTCTTCCTCCCAGTTCTTCCCAGTTCTTCCCAGTTCCTCCCAGTTCCTCAGTACTTGGGCACTTTGCTGTAATCCTCCTGGAAGTTTCTGCACATGCAGACGGACAGAACCATCCCCAGCAGCTGCAGATACAGAAACATCTGATTAAAACAGGAGCAGCTCAGCGTTCCTGTCCGTCCCAGACCCCCAGGAGTTCCTCTGGGAACCGGACTCCGTCCCAGACCCCCAGGAGTTCCTCTGGGAACCGGACTCCGTCCCAGACTCTCCCTGAATTCACTCAGCAGCTCTAAGTGGAGCTTTTATCACAAAGTGTTGCTACTAATTAGATGAAACTGCAATCAGACTTCTGAGCGAACAAAATTTAACCAGCAGAAGAAGAACGGTAACGTCACACAGCAGCACTCTATTCACAGAATTTAACTTTATAAAAATCAAATCGCTGAAGTCCAGATCTAGTAATTATTTTCACTAATTGAGCTTTAATGTTTGTTTTTTAGAAACTGTTTTCTAGCCCAGAAGCATTTATCCTCCATTGCACAATAAAAAGCCTTTAGTATTACAGTAAACGTATACGTTGATGGAATTCAATATTCTAAAGGTTATTTCTAATTTTGGGTTTGAAGCTTTTTAGTGACACACGGCAGCTGAAGAACGGAGATGAGTAACTCCAGTATTAATCAGAACATGTGTAAGTAAAGTATAATTGTTGAAATGGAAAGTTCTCTATATTTAAAGTATGTGACTTTGAACCAAAGGATTACTTTAGAGTATGAAAGAATAACATAAATGATGATGAATAAGTAATTATGATTACATGTCTGTTTTAATATGAGTTGTAGAAGACGATAATAAAACTTTTTATTACACAACCTTGCTCTGAGTTAAGGTCATATACTGAGTTAATCTGCTCATTGTGTACTTCCATGTAGTTCACCCTCCGACCTCTAGATGGTATCAAAGCACTTCTACAAGTATGTGTAATATGTGAGGAATATGTTCAACCAACATTTGCAATAATGGTGATAATTAGCTTCCCTCTTTGAACATTTATGTTCCTAAAGTTTCCCTCCAACAACAGACACAAAACTTCAACATGTTCTACGGCGTTCGTTCTACGGCGTTCGTTCTACGGCGTTCGTTCTACGGCGTTCGTTCGTTCTGCGGCGTTTGTTCTGCGTTGTTTGTTATACGACGTTCGTTCGTTCTACGGCATTCGTTCGTTCTGCGATGTTCTCAGATCGTACCTCGATGAATGCCACCGCCATGCAGATTCCCAGCACCACGCCGATGTTGGTGAGCAGCCAGCTCTCCACGCTCTTAGAGCAACCCTGAGGCAGAAACCAGACGGGAATTCAGCCAGATAAATCAGATAAAACCGGGTTCAACTGGAATTGAATGGAGCCATGTTTGGTGGGTCTGAACCGGACTGAACCGGACTGAACCGGACGGCGTTCTTTCTTACCGTGCTGTAAACAGGCCAGTCGGGCGTCTCGGATTTGCAGAGCCAACTGTTTTCCAGGTTCGGCTCGGTCATGGAGACGTTCTGACAGGAGCAGGGGAACAGAATCTCCGAACTGTTTTTGATCACCTGGTTCACCTTCCAGTCCTCATGACCTGTCCAGCCACAGCATTCCATCTGCAGGGAGGTCAAAGGTCATCAAAACAACAGCTAAAGGAACTTGTTTCTGTCCCGGGTCGGTTTCCGACCCGAACAGAGCGAGGCTGCTTGGCGCTGAACTTACGTTCTTCTGGATGAAACTCCAGGCCTGCTCCGTGCTCGTGTTGTTGTCGGAGAAACCTTCCAGCACCTCGCTGATGACCTTTGACATCTCATTGTGCAGCTGGAAGACAAGTTAGAAATGCCTGTTTGGTTCTGATGGCGATCCGATTCGGTTCGGATAAAAAACCAGCGCATAAATAAAATAAATCTGCTTTCTGTATAAGTTTAATATAAACAACTGCATTCATTCTTATTTTTATTTCTCATTTTTGTGTCTTATTTTTTAATCAATCGATCGGCTGGATTATAAAACTGTAAAATATTTTCACTTCATATTTCCCTTTTTAATTTGGTAATTTTTCATTGAATTGTTTATTTCCATTTAAAATAAATGTTAAATATTTTGAACACATTTATTTTTTCTATTAAATTTAATTATGCTTTTATTTACCATTTTACTTGCTGCTTATGTTTTTTTTTAGGAGTTTTTAATTTTATTTCTGTATTGCTTTATGTATTTATTAATTATAGAAAGTAACATTTGTTTTTTACTTGTTCAAAGACTAACTTTCTGTGTTGCCTGTATAGACGCTAATGAATCTATTTTTCAAACATTTATTCATGCAGCACCAACTCATGTCATCTGAAGATATTTTAGAAAAAAAGTACATTTAATCTAAACATAAAATAATTATTAATTAAAACAATTTTATAAATTCACTGAAAATATTGGGAGAGTCAAAGGCCAACAGACAATGTGATTAAAAATGTAAAAATATGCAGCAGATTAAAACAAACACCCCAGTTTGAACAACAGGGGGCGCCAGAGGACCAGCTGCTGCCGATGCTCTGCTCTGCCACTGATTGGCTGGTTATCGCCAACCAGCCAATCAGAGAGCTTCCTGGTCTAACCACAAAGTGCCAGAGAAGGACTTGCTGCAGCAAAGAGGAAGGGGCGGGACGGACTGCTGTCTTCATCATGAGGAAGGATTTTCACTCTCAGTATTTGAACTTCTCTCTTTTATTTACTTCAGCTCACAGTTTGTAACAGATTCTGCAGCTTCCTGTGTTCTTCTAAATCTGCTCCTGAGTCGTATCTTTTCAGGCCTGATGCTGCCTCTAGTGGCGTGGGGAGGTAACACAACTAGTATAATTACATTACTAAGTCAGAATATCATAAAGTCTTTATTATTGATTCTTAATTTTGGCATTACTGGAACTATGAAATATAAATATCGTGTAAAACACCATACCTTTTCATTTCCTTAAGGATGTAGAGCTGATTAAATGACATAATACTTTTATACATTATAAATAATATCTATATATCTCCATCAATTATAGGAGGAACAAAGGAAACAAGGAGACATTAAAACAACATAATCAACTATAATATAAATTCAATTTGCAATGTATATAGCAGAAATTTAACTGATCAAAAGTCAATAACAAATAAAGGTTCACGGACAAATAACCAGGTTGTGAAACAGATACAAGCAAAAATTCACATTTTTGTTTTTACGTTGCCATGTATATTGTTCTGAGACTTTTTGTTGGTAGAGTCTAATACATAGGAACAAATAAGATGAAACTATTTAGTCTATCAACGTGGAAATTTTCCTTCGACTCTAAAACAATAAATCCTATTCATAGAATCACATTATCAACAATGTGTGACTAGAGTAAAACACTCAGCAAGCTGCAGGTAAATGTTATCATTTAGTTGGTAAAGAATAATTATTGCCCTGTCAATAAATGATTTCTAATAGATTGTTATTACCAGAGGAAAACAGAAACGGCTTCATGAGCTCAGAGGGTCAAACTGATGAATACAGAGGATGGATGCTCTCTGCTAAAATATTCCTGCATCTTCCATCATCTTTCAGCAAACAGTTGAGATAAAGTTGGTTCTGGTTTCACCACCATTTACCTGCTGTTTACCTGCCAGTGAAAGTTTCATTAAAAGTTTGTCTGTTAATCTGCAGCTCATGAGACCGAACCAGCCGAGGAGATGAAAAGTTCAAACTTGAGTTAAAATGTTGTTTTAACTTGAGTTGAGTTCAAACTCTAGTTAAATGTTAAGTTTGAACATTTTAGCTCAACAAGCTCTAGTTGGGTGACCCTGAGATCACTAGATCCTCTTAAAGATGGAGTCTCTGAGAAAGTCCTTAAAGATACAGGAAGTGTTTTCTGCAAAGTCGAGTTGACTGTCCAGGAACAACAACACGAATTTAATATTTACCAGTTTCAACAGGTTGGCCATCGAGAGAAACTGGAATCACTTTCTGGTTTTGTTTATCTCATTTAATTATCTCTACTTCCTTAAGAAAATGAAAAAATATGGTGTGTTATAGTTTATCTTTTACAGTGCCAGTAATGCTGAATTAATAGTGAATAAAATTGTAATTACATTAGTTGTGTTACCTCCCCACGCCACTAGAGGCAGCATCAGGCCTGTAAAAATACGACTCAGGAGCAGATTTAGAAGAACACAGGAAGCTACAGAATCTGTTACAAACTGTGAGCTGAAGTAAATAAAAGAGAAAAGTTCAAATACTGAGAGTGAAAATCCTTCCTAAAGGTGAAAATATATCACAGATTTCACAAGAAAATAGAAACGGGAGACATGGATAATATAGGAAATAGCGCCCCCTTCACTTCCGGAGTGCAATGGTCCTGTTTCCATATAAGGTCTGAGACTGACAGCGGTCTGTCGCCCTTCCTGTTAGCTGCAGTGAGGTGAACTTGATCTGTCGGCTGCAGTTGACATTTCCTAGAAGAGAAACTGAAAACCTCAAGACACTAATATGACTGGAGAGGAAGTGACATCACTTACCTCTTCCTTCTGGAAGTAGATAAGAGAGCCGGCTACGATCTGAGCAATGAGGATGAGAACCAGGCAGGTGAAGTACTGAGGAAGAGGAGACAAGTTAGGCAGGAATCCTGATCGGACCAAACAAAGTTATTCTGAAATAATCTGTTGGAGATGCAGAGGGAATAATCTGGATGAGCTCCAGGACTCACCAGGCCCAGCACACAGCGGATCTCGTAAATGGCTCCCACGCAGCCGACGAAGCCCATCAGCATGGAGAACGCACCGACTGCGACCAGGATGTAGCAGGCCACCTTCACAGACGTCATGTTATCTGAGGAGAAACGGCAGCAGTCATTACTTGCCACTTGCTTAATAAAGTTTAGTGGAAAAAAAATGAAAAAATTACAATGTGAGGGGAGGAAATGGAGCTGCTTGGTAAGCAAACCTCAAAATAAAGCCATCAATATTCTTTATAACTTAAGAATTCTTAGCCATTGAAAATCAAAACTTCAACATAATGTTGAACTTTATTCAGCAGACGTTTTACCACCACTGCTGAAAACCAACAAACAGAACAGCTGGTTTGACTTTCGCAGGCCCCTCTTTAGGAAGCACCAACAGAAACCTTCGCTTGCTCTCTAAATAAAACAGTCAAAAATAAACTTGCAGTTTCTTAGAAGGCTGTGACTTAAAAGTATTTCCAGGCTCACTTCTGCTAGAGCCTTGTTGGTGATATGAGACGTTTTTAAAAAGTATCACTTCAGGTTCACTGAATGTATTCTGGTAGCATTCAGGAACGGACAAGTTGTTGTTTTACATGACACAAAAAAGGTTACATTTCAAGCCATCTGTAGCTTTTAAAAGGTGAATCCAACTGGAAAGAGAAAAAAAAATTAAAAAGTCGAGTGTTCCGAGTAAGGAGCTTTGGGGAACCAAACTAAAAGTGACTAAAAGGCAAACAAAAAGCCAAATCCTTATCGATGAGATTCACATGATCAGATCTGGAGCAGAACGTTTCGCATTGCATGATGGGAAAACCAGACATGTTGCAGCACCAGAATCAGGCCACAACATTTTATTTTCCTTTATTCTGAGCCAAAATATATTAATTCTTCCTAAATCTAAACAGCAGAATCAGGACCCTAAAATAGTCTGGACTGTAGTTTCTGTCGTAGCAGTTATCAGGCCTCTGTGGCCTCAATGCAGATACAACAAGCTAATCAGCCAGAAACAGAAAAGTTTCAGTTTGATTGAAACTTTTTAAAAATTTATTTGACAAAGTAAAACAAACAAAAACCCTTCTAATCACAGGAAGTGCTGCCGGGTTGGGCTAACGGGGAAGATTAGCTGAACCCAGCTGAAGAGCTGAGAGGCCATGTTTTAGCAGTGCTAGCAATGCTAAACGCTAATCTGTGAAACGGCTTCAAATTCTGGGTTTTTTGCTTTAAAATATTAGCAGAATTTCTACAAATAGAAATAAAACCTGTATAATTATAAATAATACCAGCAAAAAAGGAAAGTTGGAGCTAAATATTTAGCAAGCTATTATTTAGCTAGCAAGTCAAATATTTAGCTTCATCCTAAGCAGCTAGCTTCAAACTAAATGGCGAGCTTGTTAACTACATATTTAGTCACTAAAAGTAAAAATGTAGCTTCAAACAGTGACATTTATAAATGAATGAATTCCTTTGTTGTGTCTGTACCATTACACCCTTATTGTAAACCCTTATTGTTCCGTAAGAAGCTAACCGACCCAAATCATTGCGGTGAAACTTGACAGAGCGACTCCATGAACTCGGAGCGTAAGTTCTCCGTCTGACTCAGCGCCATCTTGGTTGAGTCTGGTTGATAACTGGTTCGCTGCGGACGTCACTTCATGAAACGCCTTATTGAACATCAACACGTATTATTTACGTTCAGGCACACAGCTGGGCAGCCCTGAGGGCGCAGCGCCGCCGCAGAGTGGGCCGAGTGTGCGGTGATGAGTCAGGCGGTGATGTGATGCATGCTGATGCTGGCCGCAACAGAAAGGAGCCAGTGTGCGGCGGAGGACACCTGCTGAGCGGACAAACGTCCTCAGTGACGCCGGCGGCCCGGAACCCGCGCCGTTACACTCGCTCAGTGTTCAGCTCGTCATTCTGCTTCACAGCCTTTATGTCCGCTGACACTGCGCGTCTCTTTCTCCTCATCCGCTCACTGCGTCACATAAGCGCTCAGCTCTTTACAGCATGAACATGAAACCCGGTTGCCCACTTTCTGCAGCCAGGAGGACCGGGGTTCCAGCAGATCAGCATACAGCGTCACGTGCAGTGCCAGCGCATGCGCATTAAGCAATCCGACAGTCAGGAGCCGTCAGTTCAGCACACGTCACAAGTTGTGAAGAAAATAATTAAATTGTTTTCAATGACAACTAGATAGAAATACATGCGTTGTCGTGGTTTCAAAGTGTATTTAAAGCAGCTGCAGTAACTACAACACGGTCCGTGAAAAACTCATTAAGCTGCTTAACCGCTGCGTCAGGATGCCGCACAGCTGTTAATCACAGTGTGAGATGATTACGTCATGTTTCCACGTTGCTGGTTAAATGAAACCACAAGGCAATGACGGTGAATCCTGGTCCCGGACAGCGGGTTGGTTTGGAAACATTCCCTTCATCATGAACCAATGCGAGCTGGCGCTGGTTAGTTTTGGCTGATTTAATGTTTTCATGATCTGCAGTACGGTGGCCGACCGTGGAAACGCGCAGCAAACATGCATGATGCAAACTCCAAATCACGCAAATACACACAGAAACTCTGCAAATAGACACAACGCTGTAAAGGAGGTGAAACTGAGACAGAGCGTCTTCCTCTCAACCTGCTGCTGATCTCTGATCATCATGGTCGGCAGCTGCGGTTCTGACTGCGTCAAACCGCCGCGGTGAGCAGACCCAACAGGAAGTCATGACTGATGGTCGCCATTTCTTAGTTATCACTCTGTAAAGTTTCAGCCTGGATATTAATCATGTCAGAGTTCTGAATCTGCTTTAGTCCTGTGAAATTATTCCATCTTTTATACCCCAAATCAGCTTTTTGTTGCAGATAAATTGTAAAATTGCTGCTTAAGGATTCTATCTGTATGTTTCTATGCAAATTGTGCGTTTTTCTGCAACATTTTTACCTAAAACCATCGTTTTAGGTAAAAACGATGGTTTTAACGGTGATACTGCAGTGGAGGTTTTGTTTTAGTTTTCGTTTCTCAGCCTGGTTCAGGTATAACATCGCCTCACTCAGACACGCCCCCTAGTGGAGAGTCAGGAGGCGGTTTGCAGCATAGTTGTGCTGTTCTGCAGTTTCCTCTGAGTGACTGCTGCTTTAAAAACTAAAAAAAAACTCCAATAACAGAGAAAGCTGCTCGTCTCTCACATTCAGCGTCATTCTGGACTAAAGAATCTATAAACTTCAAACCCTGAAGAAAAATGAAGCAGTTTAAAGGTTTGTCTGCAATTAAAGTAAATTTTATTTGTGAGTCAGGAGATGCGTTTTATTTCGATAATCAGTGAAGTGGATAATCAGTTGTGGATAATAAAGTCATTTAAAGTGAAGTCCAGTTTGTGTGACCCTGCTATTCTGGTTTCACTGCAGTTATAAATAAAATTTAAATTTTGACTTGCTCATTTGTGGTTTAGTCAAACTAAAGTCCAGCCAAGAGAAAGAATCGCTTTAAGGAAATGGATTTTGATTTTACTAAACATCTGCAGCTCATTTTTTCTGTCCGTGCCAAGTGAAAAAGAAAAAATTTGACTGTATTAAACTTTCTCTTCACCAACAAAGAAAACCAAGTTTACAAGACGCAGCTTCAAAGAACAAGAAGCTTTAGTCAGAAAAACATCTGAAATGTTTAAGCTGGGAAGTGAGCAGAGTTGGTCAGGATGACGGGAAGCCGGATGCGACACTTACTGATGACCACGGTGAAGCTTTCGTTGTCCAGGAGGAGCCAGAGCCCGAAGCCCAGGACGGCAACGCCGAGCAGCTGGAGAGCCGACAGAAAAGAGTCAGAACGGCCCGGGCCCGCCAAAATAAACGTCTACACCAACAGAACAATGACCAGCTCCAAAGGCTAACAATCTCTGACGTGACATCAAACACTTTAATTTAAAAACTGCAACAGTTACAGTTAAAATGAGCCGGAAAATTAGCCGCTACATCTGAATCATGCTAACATTAGCTTTGGAAAGGAATCCGGCTTATTATTATTTCTTTATTAAATATGACAAGTATCAAACACGTCTGAATAAAATGTGAAATTAGAAAAGATTTTATGTTCGCCTGCTGTTAGCTTGTTTTAGCTAACGGTAAACTGCACTGGCTAAGCTAAACTTATGAAGCTAGCATCACTGTTTCGTCATGTTTCAGCTTGACCTTTTCAGTTTTTAAAACCTTTACATAGAGGCGGTTTGTTTTCCAGATCATCAATTTATTACCAAATGTTGGTATTTCAGCTATAAGTTTCTTAACTTCTAATCGTCCAAAGTCTCCAGAAATCAGAATCTAAATCATTTCCAACACTATTAAGCCAAACAAACAAATCAATATATTAGCATTAACTGCCTTCTGTTTAGTTTTTCAGTTTTAGATATTCATTTAGCAATTAAATAAACCAACACATCACAGGAACAATTGAAAGTAATTGGATGGGAATTATATTTTCTACTTTTATTAATTAAGTGAAATGTCAGTTTGTAAAATAACCTGCAAACTTACAATGGCTCTTTTGCTAAAAATGATAAGAAATTAATAAAGACAGAAAAACTGTGAAGTGGAAGATTATTCATGGATATAAGCAGTTTTATACAAATAATAATCTGAAAAGTGTGGAGTGCATTGATATTCAGCTTTTTTTTTATATTCATTTGACAGAGAAACGTCTCCAGCTCAGTCAGGTTGGATGGACAACACCTGAGAAAATCGGTTTTGAAATTTAACTAAAGACTTAGATTTTTATAAGTAACTGGGTCAAACAGCAGAAAAACTCACGAAGAAGATGAGGTTGAACAGGAACAGGAAATACTTGCTGACGGTCAGGCATCCTTTCCCCATCGTGCTTTATCTGCAAACATCAGGCGGAGAAACAGAAATGAACAGAAACAAACAGAAAGCCAGGTGATTTATGGTGGAACTCATTAATATTCACGTTTCTGCAGATGATTTATTTAAGGAGTTAAAGTTCAATCATCTCCCACCCCGAAATATTTCCTGCCTTCCTGCAGGAGATTCATCTGGAACTGTTCTGTCATTAAACCCAACTCAAACTGGGAAACTGGAATCTTTCTGGGTGAAGATAAAACAGACCAGTTTGAAGGATAATGGGAACACTGGGAGGTTTGGGAGGAAATGACAATGATTACCGCCAGATATTTAACTTAAATAAAAGCAGCAGATGTCCAGATAAAACTGACATATTTCCATCTACTGTATAAAAAAACCTTTTATTCTCCCTGAATAAACTTTCAGTTCAGTTATGATTGATATAATTTCTGCTTCTTAAACATCAGAATAACCAGATTCCTTCAAATGTTCAAAAATGACACAACTAGAAATTATAAATTATATTTCAACAAAAATTTTAGAGAAAAAAATGAAGTTTTTACAGAAATAATTAAAATGTACTTGAGAAGAACCGAACAGCTAGAAATTAATTTCCCATTCCTGGATAATCTGCCCAGCTTTTCTGAAACTAAGTATTTTTAATAAATAAGGAGATTTTCTGAATTACCTTTAAAACTGTTGTTTTGAGGCAGAAATGTTCTTAATCTCCTGTTTAATGTTTAAAGTCACGACTCTCTTTGGCTTTAAAAACTTCAACTGAAAACCAGCAGCCCTGCTGGTTGTAATGGGAACCAGCATGTAGCTGTACTGGTGGAAACCAGCTGCGACTCATTCAGATCGATCCGATTAAAGCAAGCCGCCACCGACTGACTCCTGGCTGTGGAAAATCCAGCGTGACCTGAATGCATCACCAGGCTCCGCTGTCCGATAAATCCATGGCGATCCGGTGAAAAACGCAGCGAAGCCCTGCAGCCGACCCGGTTGGGCAGGAACTGGGTCACTGGGTGGTAGTTATTGCTACTACGACTGCAATTTTCTAATTGAAGAGGCAACGACAAATTGGCTTGTATGGAAACCCATTGCTGCCAGAAAAAAAAATAATAAAAGCCCAACAGAAAGTTGTAATTCAGTTTTAAAGTTTAATTACAAGAGTATAACTCTGTCATGACTTTAGTTCTCCTAGTTATGACTTTTAGCTTTTATGTTTCCTTTCATGGTCGAATCGGGTTTCCAGATGATTTTTAATATTTTCTCCTCCAGCTGGATCTGTTTCTGTTCAAACATATCTTCCAAGTTTTACATTTAATTCATGAACAAAACTCATAAATCTCTTATTTTCATCTGTTTTCTTCCTCTTCATGTATGATGATGAAGAGCAGATGTCTTCGAGGCTCCCAGAACTCCAGGTTCTGGTTCTGGTTGCAAACACGACAAAGCTTTTATGGTTAAAAATGAAGAAGTGGTTCTGAAATAAAGGTGCCGTTAAAAATAGAAGCAGCGTTTGTTCTGCAGCTGGGAGAGGGAAGCAGAACCGGTCCAGAGCGCTACTGGGAACCCAGAAGGTTCTGGTTAACGAGCGGTTCTGGAATCCAGAGGGCGTTTAAAACGAAAACCAGCTGCAGAACAAAACCAGCCGATAAACTGGAGCTCTGAGGAACACGGCCCGGTCCTGACCCGGTTCTGACATAGTTCACAAGTTCTTGGGCAGAACCTGCAGTTAGCTCCTGCAGTACCGCTGGCAGCCACTAGGTGAACCCAGTATGTCTCTAAAACTGCAGAATTCTTGTTGCCACGGAAACGTACCATAGCAGTACCAGTCAGAACCGGACCTGCAGAGCCTGGAAAGTCTGATGATGTTCTGTCTTTTTTTTTTTTTTGAAGTTGTTTATAAAATAAGAAGCTGGAAAACTAGTCGGTGATGAAACTCAGACAGTTTGATGTTTCGACTCAGCAGAACCAAAGAACAAAGAAATTTCATGAAACATTTCAGAATGTTTTTCCTCCCGGTCGACCCGGTTCTATTAGAACCAGAACTTCTGCTCCACCTGCAGCTGCTGTGGTTCTGAGTCAAACCAGCCTGTTCCCCTCCTGGCCTGTGGGGGCGCTGCACCAACAACCACTGAAGGAAACGACACTGAAACCTCTGAAGACGCTGACAGCAACTTCCTGTTTCACCAGATGAAACAAGATGGAGGCGTCAGAGTTTAGTGCTGGAGGATTTCTCTTTCGTCTTTGGCTGAAGACCAGGAGCCATTTCTGCTGCTAATGCTAGGCTAGCATGTTAGCTTTTTTTTGGATTTACCCAGAATGCCCTGCTGTAGTCCACTTCCTGCTTTTGGAGCGCTCTCTGGTCTGGTTGGCATTCACATATGAAACTGAACCACAGTTTACTTTAACCAAACCCAGATCGAAGATTGGAGGACCAGAGGTCAGAGGTCGGTTAGCATTCACACCAATCGGACCGGACTTTCTAAACAAAAGGACTGGAGTTGGACTGAATGATTATTTTCGTTCTGCAGAGAAGCTGTCTCTATCCTGACATCAGATCCAGATCCAGATCCTGATCCAGATCCAGATCCTGATGCAGATTCTGATCCAGATCCTGCAGTTTCAGTGATTATGAACTTAGGGGAACTTCTCCTTCCTGATCGGAGCTGCAGGTTGAAACAAGAAACACAGACGAGTCTGATCTACAGCCTTCCTCCTCCTCCTCCTCGGTACCAGGCGCCGGACCCGCCCGGCTCGGTGACGCCACCCAGCAGCAGCAGATAAACATGAGCCTTCAGCCTTCATCTTCCTCGATCTCACTGCTCATCATCGGGAGGAGAGAACCCGTTTGCTTAGAGGCACTAAGGTGATCCTGCATGCCAAACCGACCAACAGAACCAGAACCACTATATGAAACCGACCAACAGACGTTTTAAGTTCAACAACGTAAAACGTCTTCACATTCTGAAAAGAAAAATCTTATTTTATTCTCTAAAAACTGTTGCTGACTTTTAGGAAATAAAATGTTTATTTTATTATTTAAAAAGGAAATTTTATTATTTGTTAATTTGCATCTTTAATGTGTTTCTAATATGGTAGAAAATAAATTCTGCAGAACTGATTAATCATCAGAAAAACTGATCACTAAAGGCAGAAATATTTTTACAGACGAGGATTTTCTAGAAGAACCAGGACTTTTTGATTTCAGTGCAGACCGTCGTCCAACCCGCCTGGCACCAGAACCAGAACCATGTGCGGGTTTTTGCTCCTGGTTCTGATTCATCCTCAGGTCTGAGCCGCTCGCGCCTTCTGGGTCGGATCGGCTTCCGGACCCGTCCTCACCTGGAGAACTTCCTGAACATCTGAACAGGAAGTGGTCAGAGGTCAGGGCTGCGTCACTGACTGCTGCAGCAGCAGGCGATCCGTTTACGGAGGCGTTCCCGCTTCCCAGCACTGGGAACGAAACCTGGAAGCCAGAGGATGACCTCTGACCTCAGTCTGCTGCTGCCGTATCAACCTTCACACCACTCAGGTCCGAAAGGTTCTGGTCAGGTCTGCAGAACCAGAACCAAACGAGGGAAAGCAGCTTTCAGCTACTAGGCACCACAAATCTGAACAAACTTCCAGGAAACTGAAAAACAGCCGAAACCCTGAGCTCCTTCAAATCTGGACTGAAACCAGTTAGAACCAGTTAGAACCAGTCAGAACCAGTTAGAACCAGTCAGAACCAGGTCGAGCCACTCTGATCCACATGAGACGGAACAGAGATCAATATGTTTGGTGTGTATTGATCATTTTGCCGATGTTTGTCTCTGGTTTCTCCATCAATGAACGCATGACGTTTTTATGATATGAAGCACGTTGAACCACCCTGAGGTCCAGTTCTGTGGTTCCGGTCCGGTTCTGTGGTTCCAGTCCGGTTCTGTTGGACATAAAGCAGCTTTCATGCCGTCTTTTTGCATGGGAACAAAAGCAGAAACCCGATCCGCCGCTCTGGGTGGGAAGCGGCGTTTTGTCACGACGAGGCTCTGATACCCAACACCCGGGTGAAACCTGTCAGCAGAACCAGGAGCCCGGATACACCTGCTGGTTCTGACCCGAGGACTGGGAACGCTTTCCTGTTAAATCCCAGAATCATCAAAATAACCTAGAATAATTATTAATCAGCAGAGACAAGCTGACCCAGAAGTTCTGGTTCTGGACTGTGGGGGACAGCTGCAGTACCAGGGAGGATGACCCCAGGATGACCCCTGGCTGGGATTCAAACCCAGAACCTTCTTACTACAAGGCTTTGGCCCCGAATTAGGAAGACTTAAATATCTCCATAAAACCTTTAAGAAACTAAAACAATGTTTAATGTTTTAAAGGGCCAGTAAGGTCACTCATAGGGTCAGTAAGGTCACTCATAGGGTCAGTAAGGTCACTCATAGGGTCAGTAAGGTCACCAACAGGCCATTGGATCCTTTCGGCCCCATTACTGACCTTAACGGCCCTAATACTGTGATGTCTGAACTTCACAGTAAATAAAGTTTCAGAGTTTGACAAACTTCAGCTCTGATTGATAATTTAATGTTTTACGTAGAGATTTGACTTCTAGAGTGAAGCAGTTCAGACTGTCAGCCTTTCAACAATGAAGGTTTAAATGTGAATTAAATCAGAAACTGAAAGTTTTTCTGCCTGAATCTCTGTTCAAATATTAGTGCAGTTTATGGAGGAAGAGCTGGGATCCCAGTACAGAAAGGAAAAACCAGTTGGATCAGAAACGAGCGGCCCGTGCCGGTTTCCATGGCGACACTGAAGTCAGAGGGCGGACGGAGCGTTCCAACCCACAGAGCGCACAGCGATCCTCAGGTGTGCCACGATACCTCGTCTCCACGGCGACAGCTGGAACGTGATGATGTCATTATGTTTTCATTTCTGCATCTCAGTTTTAAACTGGTCCAGTTCAAAACACTGGACCAGAGCAGTTTCAGACTGGTTTCAGACTGGTTTCAGACTGGTTTCAGACTGGTGTCAGACTGGTGTCAGACTGGTGTCAGACTGGTGTCAGACTGGTTTCAGACTGGTGTCAGACTGGTTTCAGACTGGTGTCAGACTGGTGTCAGACTGGTGTCAGACTGGTGTCAGTCTGGTGTCAGTCTGGTGTCAGACTGGTGTCAGTCTGGTTTCAGACTGGTTTCAGACTGGTTTCAGACTGGTTTCAGACTGGTGTCAGACTGGTGTCAGACTGGTGTCAGACTGGTGTCAGACTGGTGTCAGACTGGTTTCAGACTGGTTTTTACACTCCAGTTCACACTGCTCTGGGATCTGGACTGCTAAAGGTTTAGGACGCCGTTTTAAACCAGTTCCAGATCTGGTTTGAAATATAGATTCAGACCATTTTAAACGTGTGAATCTGGTTTTCTCCGACTTTAGATCCAGTTTTAATGGATCAAAACCGTTAAAATGGTCTCAAACCGGTTTGGGTCTGGGTTAGTGGATGTTTGTCTGGTTGGTTCTGGAATCTGACCAGACCGAGACCCGGTTGTGGTTCTGGAGGAAGAGGAGCGTTGAGCCTCTACACGTCTTCTTCGCGTGAGGAAGAGGTTAAAGCTCCATCCGGTCCGATTCCCTGCAGCGACGAACCTCGGAACTGGATGATCCGGTTTGGAGCCGAGAGCGCCCGAGGGCCGAGCTGAGCGTGACTCAACAGGACCCAAACGTTCCGCTCCGTTCCGACCTCCAGCAGCCCCAAACCTCCTCAAGGTCACAGACAAGAGACCGATTTATCGACGGCCGCCGTGAAACTCTGACCCACATTCACCAGAACCGAGAGCCGGGGCGACCGGGGGGCAGCGGGGGCGGCGGGGGCCCGATCCGATCGAAAGGCTGCACTGGGTCACTGATCAAACATTTTAGACATTGATCCGTCGGAGCCAGACTTTTTCCACCAGTGGCAGAACCATCAGAAGTTCTTGAGGATGATCGGACCGCTCACTTCCTGTTTCTGTTGTTTTGTTTCTTCATTTGGAGTTAAAATGTTTTCCAGATCCTTTGACTTCACATTTTATTCATTGTTGACAAATTCTGTTAGTATTTCATTAGTTGGTCTGACAGCAGCATGAACTTCTGGACATTTTATATTTCTGAGTAAAACGACGATCAGAATAAATAAATCAATAATTGTCAGTTTGGACTCATTATCTGAACTTTCAGAATCATTTCTGCCATATTTCAATGCGGCTGCAGGCAGAAGTATTGATGGTTCTTCTTCTGGCCGGATCCGGTTCTTCTGCTTTCATTCTGAGGCAACCTGGAGGTTTGGACAGTTATTCAGCTGGGTTGCTATGGCGACTCAACTCACACCTCAGGTCACGTGACCAGAACATCAGAACGCCACAGAGGAAACACTGAAGCAACCGCTAGCAGGAAACCTGCACCACGACCCGGTTCCAGACCCGGCTCCAGAACCTCCAGACCTGATTCCAGAACCTCCAGACCCGGCTCCAGACCCGGCTCCAGAACCTCCAGACCTGATTCCAGAACCTCCAGACCCAGTTCTGTTGGTGTTACAAAGACTTCATATGATTTTGACTTGAGGAAACTGTTCCTGATCATTTATTCTCTCACCCTCCGGTCTGGTCTGGTCCGGTCCGGTCCGGTCACTGGTTCTATGCCTTCACATGAAACTGCATCATAACTTTAGGAGATTGGTAATCGATCGATATGTTAAACCGATCGTATCCATATTAGAGTCGGTTCAAATGTTTTTCTTTACATCAACGTTGAAAAACAAAAACATCCAACAGAACCGAGAAAAAGCCCAGAAGAACCGGAAAGAACCACCAAACCCGATTTCAGCGACTGATTCCGATCCGATGTGTGAAATATTCCGGGTCCAGTCTCACATCCGACACATTTACCAAGGAAAACATGACCCAGTGGCATCTGTGGAACCAGAACCAGAACCACAGACTTAACCATCCATCTAATGGTTGCTATGGCGATTCCCACCTTTTCCAAAGAGAAAATCAGCCTGGAACAAACAGCGACTCTGACCAGTTTATCAGAACCTCCAGGTCCGGTTCTTTGAGAACCGGACCTGGAGGTTCTGTAGGAACTGTAGGTCCTTCTACTGTGAAGGATCCTGATACAACTCTGGAAGCGGGTCACCGAGTTCTGGTCCAACAACCACACAGAGTCCAGTTTCTGGTTCTGAGTGCAGACAGAGGAGGGACTACTTCCTGCGGTGGAGGAATCCGCATCATGACGTGTTGCTGCTTCTAAAACGAAAATGGGTCCGGGTTCAGGTTCTGGGAGGTCCAGAACATGGTTTGATCTGATCCGGGTCGGCGGAACCAGCAGAACGGGTCAAAAACTCTGACCGGGACTCAACAGCTCCACACCGAACTGGACCGAACCCGAACAACCAGAACCGGTTCAGCTCTGAAGGTTCTGGGTTTCCAGTTGAAGCTTCAGTTTCACTTTCCTCAGACGAACCTGAACTTTCAGGTGAAACTCCTTCAGTCTGAACCGAACCGAACTGAACCGACAGGAACGCAGTCAAACCCAGCAGAACCGAGCCTCCCCCCCTGATCGATCCGAACCTGATCACCCGAGCAGCCGCGCACGCCTCGTGTTCGCCCCGGCAGACAGACGGACCCGCTCCGGGTTCGGGTTCGGGTCCAGACTTACGGGTCACCCACCTGTTGTTCCGGCGGCGGCGCGGAGAGAAGCGGGTTCTGTGCGGGACTCTGCGGGACTCTGCGGCTCGGACTCTCTGACCTGCGGTTCGAAGTGAACAACGAGGCAGAAGCGGCTGTTGAGACCGAGAGAGGAGGCGGACTGGCGGGGAGGGAGAAGCCCCTCCCCCCGGTGTGCTGCCACCCTGCGGCTGGCAGAAGAACTGCAGGATCAACAAACAAAGTCATTTCATATTTGATCAGCTGTTTACTGTGTCAAGTTTAATAACTGGAGTCTTTTTAACTAAAGTTCAGAGGCGGTCCACAGAGGTGGCCGCCAGGGGGGGCACGCTCTCACCAGCTGAAACTATTAATTATTGACATATTTTTAAATAAGTAATATTCCAATAAATAAAATGATTATATTTAAATAAATAAATAAAACATTATATTGAAATGAATAATTTTAAAATAAATATATAAATATCAATATTTGTCGGTCGGACATTAGTCCGGGTCCTGGGGGTCTGGTGTTTATTCTGACATCGAATCTCTCAAACGTTTCTCTTTAAAGTTACTTTTCAAAAGTATTCATGCTGTTTTTACATTTCTCTGTTTTACAACAAAGAAATGTTGTAAAACATGTTTGTTTTGTTTTTTACAAATAAAAATCAGAAAACATGTGCGGCACATTTCTAGTCAGAGCCTTAAAAACATGCATCAAAACTTCCTCTGAAGTCACTTAAGCTAACGAGAGCCAACAGGTTCTGGTTCTGACCTCAGACACTCTGTAATGAACCTCCAGTGTCATGGAGGAACCAGCAGTGGGTCAGGAGGTTCTGGTTCTGGCTCCAGAAGGACAACCAGCCTGAATTTACAGCCAAAGATGTTATAGGGTAGTTTAGCTCAAAGCATGGTCTAGTCAAAGCCCAGACCTGATGGAGCTGACGTTCTCAGATGTTCTTCTTCCAACATGGCTGAGCTGGAGAAGTTCTTAAGTCTGCAGACGTTCTCAAAAGTCCTGACTCAGGTGGACACAGAAGCACACCACACTTTTCAGATTTTAAGATAAATCTGAAATCATTTTTGATTTTTGATCAATTCTCCCAGGTGTGTGCGGTTGTTTGTCCTGCGACAGACTGTGACCTGTCCAGAGGAACCAGAACCTCCTGACCCAGAGGGTGAAAATGATGGAATCATTTTTTTCTGTTTTTCACAGAAATTCAAATCAACTGAAGTTTAAGTTTGAAACGAAACAAAATGTGGGGAACATGAAGGCGTCTGAAAACGTTTAGAAGGCTCAGGGACCGTCGATAGAATGACGGTTCTGTTTCTGTTCGGTTTTCTGGGGAACCGAACCGAACCGGATTACTAATCTGTTAAATTCACAATAACCTCGAACCATCATCAGATTATTCAGCTGAGATGAACCAACATGGAGTCTGAGAAAGTTCTGCTGACATCACATCAGTCCAGATCCACGGTTCTGCTGGGCTGACGGTGGTGGTTCGGTTCTGTTGGACCCCTCCGGGTGAGGTCAGCTCGGTCTGCAGAACACAAAGCCTCTCCTCAGTCGTCCTGCAGCTGACGTCACCGTGACCCCATGACCTCACTGACTCACAGAGCACAACTGACCCGGCCAGTCCGGGGTTCTGTTCAAGCCCCAGAGCCAAACCAGAACCCACCCGGACGGGTCGGAACCGGTTCTGCTGAGCGGATCTGGACGGGAATCATTACTGCTTCCTCCAGGATCTTTAAGGAAGAGTAATCTGGTCCAAGTGGATCAGAACCAGAATACAAAACAAGATAAAGAAATATGTAAATATATGTAAAAGACAAACAGGTTTGTCTTTTACAGATGTAAACAGATATTCTGTCTCCCACCTGTCCAGAAAGCTCCTGTTCTCTGCCTTTTCTTTTCGGTTCTACAGTGACAGTTGTAGCTTGAGATGCTATAACTACTGTCACAGAGGAGAGGGCGTTTCTGGGACCCGTCCTGATTGAACAACAGCAAGGCATTATGGGATTTGTAGTATTAGCGATGAATGAATGCGCTGTATCATACCGGTGGGCCAGCTCACGTAGTCATTTGGTAGTATAGCCTCGCGGGCCAAATATAATTACACTGCGGGCCAAATTTGGCCCGCGGGCCAGAGTTTGACACCTATGAGATAAACAATAAAACATGAGAACGAAATGGAAGTAGAAGGTAAAATCTATAATAACCTCATAAAACATGTTGAGTTTTCCTGCCTGGACGGGCGCTGCTGCCCCCTGCTGGCCAACACGAATATTACAAGAGGAGCCTGGCCGGACCGGGCCGGTTCTGCTGCTGGTTCGGACTTTCGTCTGTTCCTTCTGTTTCCTCCTCTGCAGGACCGAGGTGGTGAAGACTTTGACTAGACCACTCCAGAACCTTCCTGTTGTTTTTCTGAGCCAGTCGGAAGAGAACCTGATTTGGATCATCGGTCCTCAGCAGAACCATCGGCTAAAAGCCCAGAGCACCATGCTGCCACCACCATGTTTTACTGTTGATATGCTTCTAATATTTTATTTATTTTAGTTTGTCTATTTTAAGGTATTTTGTTTTAAAATATGTTTAAAGTTTTTACATTTTTTGTTTAAATTGAAATTATTTTTTTTTTTTATATTCAGGCTTTTCTTTTTTGATATTCAGTTTCATTTTATTTCAATGCAACTTTTTGAAAAATGTTATAAATACACATTTAGTTTTAAAACTGTCATAAAATAAAGTTTACTATTTAGTCTACCCTTCCATTTCCTAACCCCTTGTCCCTAATGTCTCCAGCAAACGTTCTGGGCGAGAGGCGGGGTCACCTGCACAGGTCGCCCGTCTGCTGCAGCACTTCGTTATTCTTAAAGCTTTGGGTTAGTTGATTTCTGACACCTAGTTTTGCAGCTGCTGGAACGGGATGCGAACCTTCCAGAAACTCCAATTATGTCTAATCAGTGCATTAAAGTTGTTGGTAATAAAGAGCAGTGAGTACACGAGGTGATTGACAGCGCTAAGCCCCTCCCCCTGACTCTGAAAAGTATTCACGCCAATTTGTTTTGAATGGTGAACTAAGAAAACCAGATATTAACATAGAACCGACCCACCAGAACCAACGACCGACCAGTGGGCCGGCTGCAGTGAATACTTTACCCAGGCGCTGCGTTCGGGTTCGACCCGACCCAGAAAACTTTGCTCAGAAACAAGAGTCACAAAGAAACTTTATATAGTTTTCAAGTATTCAAAACTGTTAAATAAGTACAAGATGTGTTCACATGATTTACATATTGGACAATATCTGCCTGCTTTAGTTCTGCTAGCGCTCGGCAACGCTCCGCCCTCCGCCTCAGGCCGCTGGAAGCTGGCGGCCGCACCTGGAAGAGTTTACAGTGAGAGGAGGGAGACTGCTGATTGGCCGAGGGGGGCGGGACAAGATGCTGATTGGCTGCTGGTGATGTGAACGGTAACACAGAAACGGGTCGACGTTCCCAGCTGATCCCGCTCAGACAGACGGAGGAGGAAGGGGGCGACAACCAATCAGGGATCTCTGAGCTCACCTCCGAGGAGGAAGAGGAGGACGAGGTCTTCCTCACAGAAGCTGAAGACAACTTCCTGTAAACAAACAAACACTTCCTGCCGCCGTCCTCCTGCAACTCTGGACAGGAAGTCTGAGTAGCACCACAGAAGAAGAGAGACAAGCTGTAGTGTCAGCGACGCCTAGAATCATGGGAAACTGGGAGAGGAGCGGGAAAACTCAGCTGGGGGGGAAGAGGTCAGAGGTCAGAGGTCCTTCTGTACATCAGCTTCAGGTTGGAGCGTCAGCCCAGCCGGATTCTGCTGCCAAGTTCTGGTTCCGGTTCTGCTGGGAGGAAGAGGAGGCCTGTGCTTTAATTCTGAAAGGCCGCAGAGCTGAGCAGCTTTCCTGCTGGGAATACCATCAGATTCCAGGCCCGGGAACCGGCCCGGGAACCGGCCCGGGAACCGGCCCGGGAACCGGCCCGGGAACCGGCCCGGGAACCGGCCCGGGAACCGGCCCGGGAACCGGCCCGGTTCCCGGGCCGGTTCCCGGGCCTGGAATCTGATTCCCAATCTGGGATTAAAAATCTGGAATACCGTCTGGAAATCAGAACCACAAGCAGAACCGGGTCGAGTTTATCGTTGATTCAAACCAGGAATCCATTTACCGTTCCAGAGTTTTCCAAACTCAATTCCAGGATTTGTTTTCCCAGTTTTAGAATCACTTTAAAATGCAGAAACTTTTCTGGAAACAACAGATTTGTGATGAAGCCGATCCTGAGGGAACCGGATTCCTTCCGGAATAAACATTTCAACTTGGAAGTAAAAACAGAAGCAGAAAGGAGGAAAGATTTGGGAATGAGAGTTTGGAAAAGCCTGAGCTGCTTTCTGGTCCGAACCAGATGTCAGGATATCGGAAATGAAAACTGAAACCCAGATTCCTGATCTGTTTGGAAAAATGATCAAGCGCAATGGGAATGTTTGGAAAAATGAAGATGGATACGCCATCTCCATTTTTATCTGGAAAATAGTATTTTTCCAGGCTGAAGCCGTTTATATCCGTTCTGCTCTTCTTAAAGGGACAGCGCAGCTTTTTGGGAAGCTGACTCCATATTGTTTTTTATATTAGCTTATTGTGACGTTTTCCTGAAGATCCGGACAGTTTTTTTATGACGGTATTCCAGAAATCAGGAACAATCAGCAGCTCTGTTTGGACTCAGCCCGACCTAAAGCTGTGATTCATTCAGGATCATGATTGGCTGTGGGCTCTGGCTGCTGATTGGTCGACACCTGGCAGAACTGGCAGCAGAACCGGAAGCGGACCTGGCGGCGGAGCGGCTCTAATGCCTCTGGATAAACGGCTCTGAGCGCGGACACAGAGTAAAAACCTGCCTGGAGACAGAAGCCATGATCTGTACACTTTCTACACGTCCATGATGAAACAACAAGTGCATTCTCTTAAAGGAACAGTACAACTCAAAACAAAGCCTGTTTCCACTGGAGACCCGGCCGGATCCTGGACCGGATCCGGTCCGACTGGAAGTTCAGCGGAGAGCAGAGCTTTGCCGCAGGTCAACAGCACCCGGGTCCGCTCCATGATGATTTGAGTTCCATGTCACTTCCTGTCCATCATCAGCGGCGGCGGTATTTACAGAAGCTTCAGGCGTTGAGCCGCAGAGACTGATCCTCCCTCCTCCTGGAGGAGATATCGATGTCGATGGAGTCTTTCCCCACGATCAGCCGCAGACGCTTCGCCGGAGGAAGTGGAATGAAGTCGTCCTCAAAGTCGTTGTGGAAGTAGTCGTCGTCCTCCTCCTCCTCCTCATCGTCGTCGTCGTCGTCCTCGTCCTCGTCAGAGGAAGGGTCGGCCAGGACCTTCTGGGTGCGATGGCCGCCGCCGGCCGCGTCCCCGTTGGCCTGGAGCCGCCTGGCGTCGTCCTCCTTCCTCAGCTGGATCTTCAGCTTGGTGGCGTTGCCGTGGACGACGGGCGCGAAGCCGTTGTTGTTGGCGATGTAGGAGCCGGCCTTGTCCTTGTCGTGCTCCTTGCTGAACTTGATGCTGATCTTGCTAGAGGAGGTGGGGCTGAGCGTGGACGAGGCCACGGCGTCGGCGCCGTCAGCCGTCTTGCTGCTGCTGCTGTCCCTCCGCCGGCGGAGCGTCAGCTTGGGAATGCCGCCGCTGTTCTCCAGGATTAGCTGCGCGTCGTAGCGCGTAATGCGCCGCTTCTTCTTGGCCTTGTCCTGTGAGCGGCAGCTGCTCTTGCTCTTATCGCGGCGGAGGGATTTGCCGCCGTTGGCCACGCCGTTGTAGTCCCGGTGTCTGTCGGCGAAGCTCAGCAGCACGTTCCCGCCATCACGCCCAGCAGCAAATGGCTCGCAGTCGGAGCCTTCGCATTTGATGGTCCGCTCAGTCCGGAAGCGGGAAGGCCGCTTCCGGCCCGAACACGAGCTCCTTCGGCCGTAGCTGCCGCCTAGCCCCGGCGGCGGCGCCACGCCGCCGCCATGCTGCAGGTACTCGTCCATGTCTGCCGGCTCCGTTTTGATGACCACGCCGCCCGGGACCGGGCTGAGCCCGTCCATGGCGCCGGGCTCCGCTTGGCCCGGGGGCCGCCGTGGACCTGCGAGTCCTGTAGGCGGAGCCGCGGCCGCCATCGGGGAGGTCACCGTTCTCCTTGGCGGCGTGTCGGGTCAGGCAGCCCCTCGGGCCAAGCGGCGCCGCCTCCGGACCGTCCTTCTCCTTCTTCACGGTGACGACGCTCTTACACGGCAGCACCTTGGAGTCCCTGAGGCCCAGCGGGGCGGCGTCTGCGCGGGCCGCCGCCGCCCGCCTGCGGCTACGCAGACGCACTTTGCTGGGAGGCTTGGACTGGGAGCGAAGTCTCTTTGGTTCCCTGCTGCTGTTTCCTGGAGCCGGTTTGGAACATGAGGTAGAGACGGCTCGGGACACAGTCTGTCTGCTCGGGGTCCGGGTCCGGTACTTCAGGCCCGGTGATGAAGATGATGAAGATGAAGTTCTGGTTCTGGCAGCTGCTGGGAAACAGACACAGGAAGTAAAAGCTATATAAAAGATGGTTTTTTTATTTAGTTCTTACACAAGATATGTTACTATGCATTAGATATACATTTAAAATGTATATTAAAAATAACATTAAACAATCAGTCAACTTTATTTACACCACTTCTGTTACAGTGACGTACTTTATGTAGTTTCATTACATTAAAAAAATTGAGTTAAATATCAAAAATAAAGTTAAGAAAGAGATTATATTTTCTTTGAAAATTTTAAAATATGGTGAATTGAAAAAAAAATCAAGTATAAAAATAATTTAATATCTCAAAAAGTATTACAAAAAAAATATCTTTAAAAAGTTCAATTCTTCGGGAATTCATAAAAAAATGTTTTATGATATATCTTAATATTAAAATATATTAATATTAAAATATCTTAAATGTCAGAAGTAAAATAAATAAAGAATAATAAAAATATAAGAATACATGCATACAATTAACTGGCAAATTAAAGATAAAAAATAAAATGAAGTACAAAAAAATTATATTATAAATATACAATGAAAACTGGGAAGCAGAGAGTACAAGTCTGAAAAATGTACTTAAAATTATAAATACAAAATTTAACAAAGAAAAATATGAAACATAATAAATGCTAGACAACAAAATCAATAAAAACTAAGAACTGATGTAACTCCTCCCGTCTGCAGATTCCAATCAATATTCTGATATTATTGATCCGTGGCGCTCGATCTTACATTGATGTGTTTTTGGCATTTCCTGAGAGTCGACGTCGGTGTGGGATCCCACAGAGTGGCTGTCCGAGCTCCTGTTCCCTTCTCCGAGTTTCTTCAGCCGGTTGAGCCGCTTGTCCGTCTCCCGCAGCCCGTACTTACTGTTGATGACCGGAACCTCCACCGGAAGCCCAGCTTTGGATTTGAAAGCACCGGTTCCCCGTCTGAACAGAACCCAGAACAGAACACAATCAGCTCAAACTGTGACTGAAAATCATGAAGTTTAGGATTTAACCGGAATGTGTTTCTGTTCTGTCTGCAGCCAGAACTTCAGAGGAGTTTTGAATCCAGCCCGTGTTTTAAGGTCCAGATGGTGCTGCTCACCTTTCACACGTATAACATTCACAAAACTCATTGCTTTCCCCAAAGAAGCCGTCTCCATAGTAACAGGAGATCTCCTCCCCGGGCTCGATGTCCCTCAGGACCTTGACGCAGGCTGTGTCTCGGCCCGTCGACACAAACTGCAAACACAGAACCCATCAGGACCGCTTCCAACGGCCCGGCAGCCAATCAGGAGCGGCCAGCAGCCTACCTTACAGTTCGGCCGGCAGTCTGAGGAAGAGGAGCAGAAGTTAGAGAGAGAGCAGCAGCGAGGAGTTCAGGGGAGGAGGCGGGGCTTACCATGGTTGATGAAGGCGGCCGGGCCGAGCCACAGCTGGGCGCAGTTCTTCCTGGTGGAGTACATGACGCTGAAGTCGTTCTCTCCATGGCGCAGCAGCATGTTCTCCTCGCTCTCCGACAGCTCGGCGATGCAGCCCACCAGGAACTCAATCTTATCGTTCCTCTTCCTACGAGACAGCAATAGAGGAGAGGCTCATCAACCCGACCTCCAGGAGCGCCACGACGGGCCCGGCGGGGGGCACGCGGGCGGGCGGCACGCAGGCGGGCCCGGCGGGCGGCACGCAGGCGGGCGGCACGCAGGCGGGCGGCACGCAGGCGGGCCGGCGGGCGGCACGCAGGCGGGCGGCACGCAGGCGACAGAACAATTCTTCCTTACAGCACTGCAACGATTTACTGATCAAGGCTGCAATGACCCATCCATACAGCAACAGAGCGATTCATCAAAGCAGCAGCATCATGGAATCGGCTGCAGGTTGACAAACCGAAGGAACCTTCAACAGAACCAGTGGATCCTGTTCAGATCCAGTCCGGGTCCGCGGAAGAAGTAGCAACAGGATGATCTCACCATTCCTTGGTAGCCACTATTTTGGCTCCGTTCTGCTCCGATGAATAGCGATTACAGGGCAGAATCTCAAAGCCGCTGTCTGCCGTGAATATCCGCAGGTAGACAAACACCTGGAGGGAGCAGAGAGTTAGAGCCGGGAGGAAGAGGCGACGCGTCGAGCGAGAGGCGGAGCGCTGCGGCGGCGTTTACGTGCTGCTTGAAGAGCTTCTCCTGAGCCTTGGACTTGTGCAGGAACAGGTTCCGGCACCAGTCTCCCGTCGTCAGCGCCTTGTAGGCCTTCTCCATGTTGTCGTGTTTCTTAAAGCGCTCGATGATTTCCTTCAGCTCCTCCTGCCGTCCTTTGATTGGCCGGAATCTGGTGGGAGGAGTTTCAAAAGAGAGACGTGATGTCACCAGAGGAGACCTGATGCTAACCAGAGCGTATAGTTTCATCTAAAATATTATAGTAATAAAAATAATGAAAACATTAAAAATTAAAGCCAATAAAAATATAACAAGATATGAAAAAATGTAGTACAACAGACTATAAAAAATATCAAATTACATAAAAAACATTAACAAAATATTACATTAAAAATTTTTATATAAAAATAGGAATATTAGAAAACAAAAATTACAAAGAAAAAAGATTTTGATAAATAACATTTTTGGAAATAAAAAGATATTAAAACACATATTAAAGAATGTTAAATATCAAAAGCAAAACAAGTTAAAATACAACAAATCTAAAAAAATTATTGAACTAATAATTACAAATAAAAAATACCAACATAAAATGAGCACAAAATGATATATAGAATTTTATAAATAATAAAAATAGGAAGCAGAGAATCCAAGTAATAAAAAAAATTAAAAAATAAAATTCAAGCAATTATAAAGGAAAAATTAAATATATTGTAAATGTTAAAGATGACAAAATGGTTAAACGGACCTGGTGTTCATCTTGTGTGTCTGGAAGCCCAGGTAGGGGTCCAGGATGAGGCTGGTGGTCAGGTCGTCGTTCTCACACAGCTCCTTGGCGGTCATCCCTGACGACGGCACGTAGCGCCGCTCCGCCTCCAGGCTGGCGCCATTACATCCTACAGGAACCACAGAGCTGCGTTAGCCTCGGGATCGTACAGTCGGCGGCGCGCCCGGATGCACGCTGAACTCACTGCGGCTGCATCTGCGGCTGCGCGGGTGGCTCCTGCTGTGGCGCAGCGACGTCCTCTGCGGTTGCTGGGAGCGAGTCTGGCTCACCGGTTGATCGCTGCTGGTCAACTTGTTCCCGTGGCGTCTGCCATTTAATACCATGTTCTTGGATTCGCCCAGCCACTTCATGCCCACAAGCCCCCTGCTCCAGTTTCATTTAGTCACTCAGATGGAGATGCTCGAATGGGGAAGACCGGCCTGGTTAGAAACCTACAAACAGAGCAGAAAACTGTTGAAAAACCAACAATCTGATTGGATGAGCCAGGAACAAAAATTCCCCAGGGAGAAAAACATATCAACTTTCTGACACATTATTTACTCTTCACTGAATTATAAGTAGAAAAAGATTTTTTTTCCCCATTTCTTGTAAATTAACATTTTCAAATTTGTAAAAAAGTTATATTCGCAGACAAATGTATCAAGTCAAATATTCCAGACTTCATGTTGGTTTGAAATGGCCCCACTGCGCCTCCTAGCGATCACTCCAAATACTGCGGCCTGCCAGCAGCACTGACTTCTCAGAAGTTGTCCCTTTAAATGAACCCTGAGGGACTCCACCTGGAGGTCTGCTAGGGTTTCTGGCCCCAAGCCGTCAGCAGCAGAACAGATCAGACTGGTGAATCGTCCAAACTTCACCCTGGACGAGGGACACGGACCAATCATACATGATCCATCACACTGTCTGCCAGTGTGATGGATCAAGACACTGACATGGGACCGGGTCCTGAATCGTTTCATCAGAACCAGCAGGAAGTTCAGCAGCAGAAACTTGGCTGGATCAGAGTAACATGACCCAGTCTGGTCACCGGTTCTCCACACATTTCAGTTAACGACAAACAAAACAACTGAATCAGAACAATAACTACACAAACAAAACAGCAGCTAATAGACTGCTCTCTTTTTATTTATTTTTATGCCTCTTTGCTTCAGAAATATCCTCAGACATGATTTGTCAGATTTCTGATTCTACACATGCTCAACTTTGGGAAAAATTGTTCTAACATTTCATCCATTGGGTTATTTGAACATTCAAACAAACCTGGAATTATGATTTCATGTTCAATGACAATGAAAACTATTTTAGTGTATATTGATGCCAGGTGAAAATGTTGACATTTTCAATTATCACAATGTTATGATAATTTTAAGTGGTCTCGCGGCGCCCCCCAGTGGTAACCTCAAGCACTGCAGCAGCTGTCAGGTGAACGGTCCTTTTTACTGTAATTTACCATTTGAATTCCGATTTTAAAGGTTTCGATGGCCGAATACTCAAAATTTTAGTATTTCAATCACTTATAAAGTAGAATTGTTTTTTAAACGGGCATCTAAGCATTGAGTGCTTCGTGTTATTAGCTGTCAAGGCTAACGTTAGCACCAAACAAACAGCATTCCGATCAGGATAATGAGGCTGTGGGAACCCGGAAGGCCACGCCGACGGCTGAGGCCGACTGTGTTGACATGCTGCGCTGGTTTCGAACCAGCAACCGTCAGAACCACAGCCAAAAACGTCACCCTGGGGCAGGCTGAGCCGGGCCGGCGTGACAGCACAACAGAGCCGCTGCAGTCCCATAAACAGCCCCATAATTCCCCGCTGAGCATCCCGGCTGCTCACCAAACCCACCCCGGTCCAGTCTGGGGACACCGGTTTAAAGAACCGTGGTCACCGCACTCTGCTAGCTACAACCTCAGCAGGATGCTAGGCGAGCTTAACCGAAGAAGATCTCGGTTAAGCTTTCTTGTTTATTTTCAAACAATAAATGGATACATATTTGATCCAGACTCTTCTGGGTGTTCGGAACCGAACAAAAACTGAGCTATGTCCCGGCGGAGCTCGACTGTTTCCGGACACCGACACTCACAGCTTTAGCTCCGGCTGTTCCGTTAGCCTTAGCTCTGCTGGCTAATTTTCTCCCTGACAGGACGGTTAACGGCAGCCTACAGCCGAGAGGATCGAGCCTCCAGCGGTCGCAAGAGGCTGCGAGAGTCCCGGAACGATTATCCCTCACGAGAGCTTTCCACGCGTTTAAATGCCCACCACACGAACAATACTCACAATATTACGGATTGAGAAACAAAACAGCGGTCCTGATCCAGATCCGTTACGAGACCCAGGAAGAAATATTCACAGCAAACGCATTATTGTTGTTTTTCTCTGGAAATTAACATTAAAATTCAAGATGGCGGCCTGGCACAGGCGAGAGGGAGCCGCATCACAGCCATCCGACAGAAAATAGATCCCCGAAATACGCCAGCAGTTCCGTCGGATCCACGCCGAAACGAGACACTGCGCGTGAATAGGCCCGAGTAAAACACGGGGAGTGGACACCGTGGAACAATTTTTCTCTTATTTGTCATATAGAAGGAAAGTTAAATATGTTTAATTATGTTTTTATATCCTGTCGGATGCACACACAAAAGTAGTGCTGCATAAACAAACATCTTTACGCACCAGAGTTCAGAGATGGTGAATGTTCGGTTCTGACAGGAGAACCGCAGCCGAACCCGACCAGAACAAACGAAGTTCGGTCCAAAAACATTTATAGAGTTTCACATCTGCTTCACGCTCACTTCCGCTGATAAGGGGGCGCTGCGGGTCCAGGAGCATTTCCTCCAGCAACCAGCTGATCTGCTAATATTATTTGATTTATAAAAAGTCATTTTTTGATTTCGGTCATTTTCGTGCAATCTCATTAGTTACCCGCACTTCAGTGTATTTCTTGCAATTTAATTTATTTCATATTGCTACTACTTTATCTTATTTTGTTGAACTATTTCTATTTGATTGATAACTGCGTATATAAAAATAAAAATAAAAAAATAATTCCCTTCTCACCCACCGCGGGTGGTTCTTATCCTCTGAGCTCGGGTCCTCTACCAGAGGCCTGGGAAGCTTGAGGGTCCTGCAGTATCTTGGCTGTGCCAAGGACTGCACATTTCTGGACTGAGATGTCTGATGTTGTTCCTGGGATCTGTTGTAGCCACTGCTCCAGTTTGGGGGTGACTGCCCCGAGGGCCCCGATGACCACAGGCACCACTGTGGTCTTCACCTTCCAGGCCCTCTCCAGTTCCTCCCTGAGGCCCTGGTATTTCTCCAGTTTCTCGTGCTCCTTTTTCCTGATGTTGCAATCGCTTGGTATTGCTACATCTACCACAACGGCTTTCCTCTGTTGTTTATCCACTATGACAATGTCTGGTTGGTTCGCCATTACCATTCTGTCTGTCTGGATCTGGAAGTCCCACAGGATCTTAGCTCTGGCATTCTCCACCACCTTTGGGGGTGTTTCCCACTTTGATCTCGGGTTCCAGTCCATATTCTGCACAGATGTTTCTGTACACTATGCCTGCCACTTGGTTATGTCGTTCCATGCACGCTTTCCCTGCCAGTATCTTGCACCCTGCTGTTATGTGCTGGACTGTCTCAGGGGCCTCCTTGCACAACCTACACCTTGGGTCTTGTCTGGTGTGGTAGATCTGGGCCTCTATTGCTCTGGTGTTTAGGGCCTGTTCCTGGGCGGCCATGATGAGGGCCTCTGTGCTGTCCTTGAGCCCAGCTTTTTCCAGCCATTGGTAGGATTTACTGATATCAGCCACTTCGGTTATTTGCTGGTGGTACATCCCATGTAGGGGCTTGTCCTCCCATGATGGTATCTCTGGCACTTCAACCTCCGTTCCCTGTTGTCTGAGACATTCACTGAGCACATTGTCTGTTGAGGCTTTGTCCCTGATGTATTTATGGATCTTAGTTGTTTCGTCCCTGGACAGTGGTTCTCACACTCACTAGTCCTCTGCCTCCTTCTTTGCGGCTCGTGTACAGTCTCAGGGTGCTGGATTTGGGATGGAACCCTCCATGCATTGTTAGTAGCTTTCTAGTCTTAATATCTGTGGCTTTTATCTCCTCCTTTGGCCAGCTAATTATTCCAGCAGGGTATCTGATTACTGGCAGGGCATAGCTGTTTATCGCACGGATTTTGTTCTTGCCATTGAGCTGGCTTCTCAGGACTTGCCTTATTCGTTGGAGGTATTTAGCTGTTGCTCCTTTCCTTGTGGCCTCATCGAGGTTGCCATTTGCTTGTGGTATACCTAGGTACTTGTAACTGTCCTCTATGTCTGCTATTGTTCCTTCTGGGAGTGAGACCCCTTCTGTGCGGATCACCTTCCCCCCTCTTTGTAATCAGCCGACCACACTTCTCTAGTCCGAATGACATCCCAATGTCCGTGCTGCAGATCCTGGTGGTGTGGATCAGTGAGTCGATGTCTCGCTCACTCTTGGCGTACAGCTTGATGTCATCCATGTAGAGAAGGTGACTGATGTTGGCCCCCATTTTTGAGTCGGTATCCGTAGCCAGTCTTGTTGATAATTTGGCTGAGGGGGTTCAGGCCTATGCAGAACAGTAGCGGGGACAGAGCATCTCCCTTGGTATATGCCACATTTGATGGACACTTGTGCAAGTGGTTTGCAGTTGGCTTCAAGGGTGGTTTTCCACAGCCTCATTGAGTTTGCAATGAAGGCTCTCAGAGTCCTGTTGATGTTATACATCTCTAGGCATTCAATGATCCAAGTATGCGGCATTGAGTCATAGGCTTTCTTGTAATCAATCCAAGCCATGCACAGGTTGGTGTGTCGGGTTTTGCAGTCTCGGGCAACTGTGCGGTCTACGAGGAGTTGGTGTTTGGCTCCTCTGCTATTTACACCGATACCTTTCTGTGCCATGCTCATGTGCTTATCCATGTGTTTGCTTATCTTGGCCGCTATGATGCCTGACATGAGCTTCCAGGTTGTGGAGAGGCAGGTTATTGGTCGGTAGTTGGGTGGGACTGGACCCTTTGATGGATCCTTCTGGATTAGGATTGTCCGCCCTTCAGTTAACCATTCAGGGTGAGTCCCACTTTGTAGCAGCTGGTTCATTTGGCCTGCCAGTCGCTCATGGAGGGCAGTGAGTTTCTTTAGCCAGTAGGCATGGATCATGTCAGGCCCTGGTGCTGTCCAGTTTTTCATACCTGAGACTCTTTCTTGGACATCTGTCACAGTGATGGTTACCGGGGCTTGCTCAGGGAGGTTGCTATGGTCCTCTCGTAGAGAGATCAACCACTGTGCATTGCTGTTGTGGGACACCTCCCTTTCCCATATGCCTTTCCAGTATTGTTCAGTCTCCAGCCTTGGTGGGTCTGCTCTGTTGTTATTACCCTGCCATTGAGAGTACACCTTAGCTGGTTGAGTGGAGAAGAGCCGATTAATCCTTCTGGATTCATTCTCCCTTGTGTATCTCTTTAGGCGGCTGGCCAAGGCTTGGAGCCTCTGTTTGGCAGTTTCGAGTGCTTCAGGTATGGGCATCTGCCTGTACTTTCTGGGTACTTGTCTTTTCATTGTACCCTTGTGGAGCTCTGATAGTTGGCTCACTTCCCTCCTTGTTAACTTGATTTTAGCCTCTAACCGTCTTTTCCATGGTGGGTATTGGGTCTCATGGTTGCTCTTATAGCCAAGCATCTCAAGGATCACTGATGCTGAGTTGTAGATCAGCTCATTGGTTTCTGTTATGGTGTTGGTAGGGATCGTTCTCAATGCTGCATTCACATTCTCAATGAGACTTTCTGATGGTACTTCACTCAGCCGTTGTAATTGGCGCCGGGGAGGCCTGGTTGTCATTCGGGTCATGATTCTCTCTCTCAGGTCAGCAGCTGTCTCGTTCAGCTCTGATTCGCTCACTGGGGCCATGTTTCCCCTCACTGGGTGGGGACTTGTAGTTAAGTCCCCACAGTTCTGACATCCGGGTTCCTCCCTTTTGCCGTAGCATTTGTGTTGTATCTCGTCAATCTCAAGTTGTGATAGCAGTTGCCGTTTGCGGAACCAGGACTCTGAGAGCCTTCATTGCAAACTCGATGAGGCTGTGGAAAACCACCCTTGAAGCCAACTGCAAACCACTTGCACAAGTGTCCATCAAATGTGGCATATACCAAGGAGATGCTCTGTCCCCGCTACTGTTCTGCATAGGCCTGAACCCCCTCAGCCAAATTATCAACAAGACTGGCTACGGATACCGACTCAAAAATGGGGCCAACATCAGTCACCTTCTCTACATGGATGACATCAAGCTGTACGCCAAGAGTGAGCGAGACATCGACTCACTGATCCACACCACCAGGATCTGCAGCACGGACATTGGGATGTCATTCGGACTAGAGAAGTGTGGTCGGCTGATTACAAAGAGGGGGGAAGGTGATCCGCACAGAAGGGGTATCTACTCCCAGAAGGAACAATAGCAGACATAGAGGACAGTTACAAGTACCTAGGTATACCACAAGCAAATGGCAACCTCGATGAGGCCACAAGGAAAGGAGCAACAGCTAAATACCTCCAACGAATAAGGCAAGTCCTGAGAAGCCAGCTCAATGGCAAGAACAAAATCCGTGCGATAAACAGCTATGCCCTGCCAGTAATCAGATACCCTGCTGGAATAATTAGCTGGCCAAAGGAGGAGATAAAAGCCACAGATATTAAGACTAGAAAGCTACTAACAATGCTTGGAGGGTTCCATCCCAAATCCAGCACCCTGAGACTGTACACGAGCCGCAAGGAAGGAGGCAGAGGACTAGTGAGTGTGAGAACCACTGTCCAGGACGAAACATCTAAGATCCATAAATACATCAGGGACAAAGCCTCAACAGACAATGTGCTCAGTGAATGTCTCAGACAACAGGGAACAGAGGTTGAAGTGCCAGAGATACCATCATGGGAGGACAAGCCCCTACATGGGATGTACCACCAGCAAATAACCCAAGTGGCTGATATCAGTAAATCCTACCAATGGCTGGAAAAAGCTGGGCTCAAGGACAGCACAGAGGCCCCTCATCATGGCCGCCCAGGAACAGGCCCTAAACACCAGAGCAATAGAGGCCCAGATCTACCACACCAGACAAGACCCAAGGTGTAGGTTGTGTAAGGAGGCCCCTGAGACAGTCCAGCACATAACAGCAGGGTGCAAGATACTGGCAGGGAAAGCGTACATGGAACGACATAACCAAGTGGCAGGCATAGTGTACAGAAACATCTGTGCAGAATATGGACTGGAAACCCCGAGATCAGTGGGAAACACCCCCAAAGGTGGTGGAGAATGCCAGAGCTAAGATCCTGTGGGACTTCCAGATCCAGACAGACAGAATGGTAATGGCGAACCAACCAGACATTGTCATAGTGGATAAACAACAGAGGAAAGCCGTTGTGGTAGATGTAGCAATACCAAGCGATTGCAACATCAGGAAAAAGGAGCACGAGAAACTGGAGAAATACCAGGGCCTCAGGGAGGAACTGGAGAGGGCCTGGAAGGTGAAGACCACAGTGGTGCCTGTGGTCATCGGGGCCCTCGGGGCAGTCACCCCCAAACTGGAGCAGTGGCTACAACTGATCCCAGGAACAACATCAGACATCTCAGTCCAGAAATGTGCAGTCCTTGGCACAGCCAAGATACTGCAGGACCCTCAAGCTCCCAGGCCTCTGGTAGAGGATTTATAGATCTATATCTATAGATATAGATCTATATCTATCTATCCTCTGGTAGAGGACCCGAGCTCAGAGGATAAGAACCACCACTTCTCACCCTTCTTCGGTGGGTGAGAAGGGAATTTTTTTTAATATATATTATATATTGTACTCATATTTAATTTCATCACAGCAACTTAAGCAACATGTTTATTTCCTATTTGAAATAAATTTGTATATTATTTTTAAATTGTTCAGATTTTTTTAAAATTTCAATTACTTTACTATTGTGTGCTTCTTTTACTTTATCAATTTAAACTAAATTATTCATAGCGTATTTTAAATGTAGTTGTTGTGGTGTTACACTGCTCTTGTCCAGTGGATTGGAAATAAACTGACACTCAGAACAAACTGAAAATGTTGTTTTTAAATTTGTATTTATTTACATTTAGTTTAAAATTTAATAATGTCAAACTTTATAACAATCTTAGGAGAGTCTAGTAACTGCAATTTTAAATGTGGGCAGAGTTGAGAAGAAAAAAATTTCCTAATAGAATGATTTACGATGAAGTTAAGTCAGAGCCAGACTGAGGTTTTACAGGAAACTGGGCAGAATCTGATTTGAAAGCCCCCTCCCAGTTATTTAGTAATATTATCATAACTTTTAAAGTTTTTATTCTGTGAAGAGATTGGATTTTGCAGGAGGTTGAAGTGAGCAGCTGATCAGAACAATCCGCTTTGGATCTAAGCTAGCTTCAGGAACATTGTGCATAACCAGAAACATGAGAGGAATCACTTTCTGTGAACAAGAAGAAATCTTCAGCAGAACCAGAACATCTGTCTGCTGGGATCAGGAGAAGCAGTGACTTTCTTCAATGAAAAGAAAAACAGAGACAACTCACAGTGGATGACAGCAGCAACACTGCTTTCAACGAAAGGTAGCTCTTTAAAATCCTTCTCTGTTCGGGTTGCTTATAATTGCCTGAGAGTATGAGGTTATTTTAACAAGCCAAGGTTATTTTGTTATAAAAGAACCTGACTAAAATTCCTGAAAGTCATTGATGGCAGGAGTGTCCAAGTGTGGGCCGCGGGCCTTTTCTGTCCCTGTGAAGTATTTTGGGCCCAAATGAAGCAAGTCTGGCCTGCAGTTTCAGTGGTAGATGCAGACGGAAACTTTTTCAGCCTATTTTTCAGATAAACAACATATTAGGCACGGAAATATAGATTCCGATTTTTAACAATGTTTTTGTACTTATCTAGAAACATAAACACTGACCTACTTTTTATCAGTAGCTAATATTACTTAATATGTAAGAAAACAACCCAAAAAATGAAGAAATTGTGGGCTTTCTTTATGTTTTCTGTCTATGGTTTATATGTCTGCGTTCTCCAAAAATCCAAATGTAACATTTAAATTGCTCAGTTTATTATCAAGCAGCTAAAATAAAAAATAGGCACCAAAAGTTTGTTTTAAAAATGTTAATAAATTAACAACTTTGGCCCTCATGACAAAAAGTTTGGACAGCTCTGTGTTATGCCCTTTTTCTCCTATCCCTAACAAAGTTATAAACATAAACTTTTAATATTCTACTTGTTGTGTGTTTAGTGAAACATCTGAAAGTTGCTGCAGTGATATTTTCTGACATGTTTCAGCTACAGATCAGAGGAACACAGAGGAGTCCAGGAACCTTGACGTTTATCCTGGAGCGCTGCCCAGAATCGGCCCCAGGAACCTGAACTGTGTGGGCGCTAAGACTCCACAGCGGGATTTCAGTGATTTCACCGTGTTTTCAGGCATGTGGGCTGCATCATATGTGAAGAAGCAGCTGCCATGGAAACCACCTAAATACCTTCTCCCCTGACAGTCCTTTGACCTTCTCCTGTCTGATGAAGATGATGCTGGAAGCTGAGCTCCAAAAAACATCATTGAACATCATGTTTAATATGAATTCAGTCTGGGCTCAAGGAAAGCATTAAAAAGGTATAAATACCGGAGTTAAGAATCTTCACTCTATTTATAGCTTTAATCAGATTTACTGTAGTTTAATTAAATGTTAGTATATTTATTTAATATTAATATTATTTTAGTTATTTGATTGATGCTTTAATTTCTTTATCTTAACTTAATGCATTTAATTTTGTTTTAGTACATTATGATATTTTATTTTCTGTATTTTAATGATGGCTTCTTGTGTCTTAGTATTTGTTATTTAATATAATTTGGTGCAAAAGATTTTCTTTGTGATTAGAATTAGCTGAATTTACAGGAAATATTAGAACTTTTTTAGTCTAACAAATCTGTATTATTTTTGTAACTTTTCAATCTTATAATATTTTTAAATATATGGGCAATACAATTTCTTTTATTTTCATGAAATTGTATTTTGAAATATATATCAGTAGGTTGATAAATATATTCAGGATTTGTTATTTACGTACATATTCATATTCATAGAAATGAATTGAAATAAATTTTATTACTGCAGTTTAACTTGAACATACTCTAAGTTATTGTTGTCAAAGGAATTTCATTTCATTCAATGTTGTTTTAATGCATTTTTGTTTTTTAATTAGATAAAGTTTTCAGCAAGATCACTGAATTAAATTTTATTTAATTTTATTTAAGTATTAATTCATTTAGTTTTATCTTATTGCCTGTTATATTTCACTTAAAATAAAATGAGTATGTAAATTGTTTTACTAAAACATTTTTTCACCGACTTCAATCATTTTTCTATTTTATTTTGAGTTGTTTTGCTCCTGCGGAAACACGTCACGCTTACGTCAGCGGTCGGAGTTGAATCGTTGACGCAGGCGGGCTCGTGGTGGCAGGAGGATTCGCGGGAAACGTGTAAAATCAAACGTGCGGAGCGTGAAGGAGCGCGGTGGGTCTTTCCGTGAACCGCACGCGCCTCCCGGGCAGAGAGCGGCGGCTCCGCGCGCGCGCGCGCTGGTACGTAGCAGCCTCGCGGCGGCGAAGGGAGAAGGACGGAGCGGGAGAAATGGCGGAGCGGCCAGAGGACCTGAACCTTCCCAACGCGGTGATCACCCGCATCATCAAGGAGGCGGTGAGCGGGAGCCGAGCACTGGGGCGAGGAGGGGAGGTTTCCCGCAGGCCAGGCCGGCCTTCGTGACGGGAGAGCGGGTTTATTTCCAGAGCGGTCCCGGTTCTGGTCAGTTTTGGTTCGGGATGTTTCCTAACAGAACCAAAACTCTTCTCTGCCAGGGAGCTGAGAAGCTCCGCTGCTTGATTTCATCTCATAAAAATAAAAAACGACAAAATGCCTATAACCCAACAGGTTTTACTTGGGGTCAGAGGTCACAGATCTTTAAAATTCAAATTCTGAGATAATTTCTCCTCCAGTAGAAAGTGATGTATTTGAGTAAAAGGAAAAAGCTGTATTTATCTCAAAGGCAAATTAAATGCTGTCATAACTCATATCATTCAATCATCTTCAGAGTAGATGTTGATTGTGATGCAAGTATCCAGTAGCAGTCAGCCTCACAGTGACTGTTTTAGGCTTCTGACTGAAGACTGCTGCCGTCTAGCAGTCTCATAAGTCTTATGCTAACAGATCAATATCCACTTTGCTTAAACTGCTGAGATGCTAACTACTCCCAGTTGAAAAACACCTTGTTGCCATGGTTACACATAACTACAGTCTGAAAGGTAAAAAATAGCTAAAAAAGGAGTTAAAGTAAATTCACAGCAAACAGAAACGATTCAACAAACAAAAAAAACACTCAACCAGCGGAGCAGTTTCAACAGGCTGCCACCAGGAGGCGCTGTTCTGGAACACTTGATTCAAGTGATTTGGGTTTAATTTGAACCCAGTTCTGACAGCAGCCAGAGTTGTGAACCAACCAGCATCTATAAACAGCTGCTGACTGATACCAGACCCGGTAACGTGTAAACAGAACCAGTAGACAACGGCGACTGTAACCAGAGCTCGCAGCGAGTCTCTCCACGGTGAATCTGTTTTTGGACCAAACCAGTTCAGGTTTTTGTGGTTCTGGATCAAAAACTGGTGACAAAGTTTTTTCTCTGTTTCATTTGAATAATTAATTGATGGTAACTGGACGGGGACCAGTTAAAGCTCAGTGAGGATTTTCACGCTGACACATCAACGTGCGAATGTTTTTCCTGCTGATGGGAGTGAAAAGAGCAGTTGTGAGCCAGCTTGTGTTTCCTGACCAGACGTGTGTTTAGAGATAACTCCTCCGCACCGTTTGTTCCTCGCAGCTCCCAGATGGGGTGAACGTGTCCAAAGAGGCCCGGCGCGCCATCTCCCAGGCGGCCAGCGTCTTCGTGCTGTATGCAACCTCCTGGTGGGTTTTTAACACGCTGCAGGGACCGGCGCGACGCTCGTCAAGCTCAACGTTTCTCTCCTGGTTTCAGCGCCAATAACTTCGCCATGAAGGCCAAGAGGAAGACGCTGAACGCAGGAGACGTGCTGGCGGCCATGGAGGAGATGGAGTTTGAGCGATTCCTGGAGCCGCTGCGGGACGCTCTGGAAGGTAAGGACACGTCCGGCTGCGTCCCGACGCTCCCTCTGCTCTGAATCAGTCGCACCAAACACAGAAACACAAATACTACAGAAAAACAATTCAAACACAGGAAACAAGCAAAATGGAGAACACTGAAAACTTGAAAAAAAAAACCAAAGTCCTCCAGGCCACCGGGGGGAGTCTGGGTCCATAACACCGCCTACATAAATGTGCGACACAAAAATTATGGAACTACAATGGAAGCAAAAGGCAAAACACTGCAAATATAAAACACTGCGAACTCATTTCTCAAAATAGAATTCCTCCAGGCCACTAGGGGGAGTCTGGGTCAGTAATATTACCTTTGTAAGCATGCTGCTGCTCTATCATATTGCAATATATATGAAGTAACTCATCTTTTCTGTGTTCCTCCAACTGTCTGATATTTTGCTGTTCAGCTCCCCCTACTGGTCTGGAGAACTTTGTTTTCAGTTTGCAGCGCTTTGCCTTTTGTTCTTCCTGCAGTTGCTGCGTTTTGTGTTTTGCATCACCCAGGCGTATGCTGCACTTCTACATCCGTCTGCAAACAGACGTAGTTCCTTCCCCTCAACTGTCCTTCCTTCACTGTCTCCATCCTTTCCTAGTCTTTTCTTCTTTGTCCTTCAGCCGTTCTCTTCCCCAGCCTTTCTGTTTCCTCCTTGTTTTGTGTCCTTTGTTTCTCTTCCTGTCCTGAGGTTTAGACATGGAGATGATGGACCTACCAAGACTATGGTAGTGGCAGCATCATGCTGTGGGAATGAGGTCTGACCCGTCTGGTTTGTTCTCAGTGTACAAGAAAGACCAGAGGGGGAGGAAGGAGGTGAGCGAACAGAAACGCAGAGACAAGGAGAGGAAGGCCGACTCTGAGAACGAAAGAGCAGAGAGGAAGAGGAGGAAGAGGAGCAGCAGCGCATGGAGGAGGAGCCTGAGGAGGAAGAGGAGGAGGACAACTGACCGTCCAACAGACTCGCTCGGTTCTGATCCGGTTCAAGCATTTTAACAGGAAAGCTCAGCTGAACAACTCCAGACCGGAATTATCCGGACCGGAGTCGTTCGCCACTTTCTCCACATCTGTCAGGAATAAACGTTAAAGAAGCCGGACCGCCATGCTGGAGCGGTTCTGATGTTCTCCATGTGGGTCAGAATCATAGTTTTCATCAGTTTGTATTTTTGTAAACATGTTTATGGCTGAAATATTTCAATAAATGTTTTGTATAAAACTGAAATCAGGATGTTTTATTCCATTACAGCCTTAAAATGCATCAACCATAGAACCAGTTCTCCATAGAATAGTCAGGATTTTATTTTGAAAATATCTAAGCTTTTACCTTCAAGTAGACTCATTTCAGATGGAAAATGTCATACCTAAATTAGTTTTTTTGTAGAGAATATTTTTGAAGTGGAGTTTAAAACCTAAGTGAATAAAATTAGGCTTTTATTCTGAAATTTTAAAATGCCAAAGCAATCCTGTGTGTAACTGGACTGCTGTGCAACACAGGCTTTTATTTTGGAGTACATTTAGGTAGTCATTTAACTTCACTTCCTGTATATGGAAGTACTGGGTTAGGGTTAGTAAATTTACACAAAACAAAAACAGCATAATTCACCTTCTTCCCCTTGTGATTTAATGTTATTTTATTTCCTTAATTTGTTTTGACAGCATCAGTCCTCCATATAAAGACTAAATACATTTACATTCTTTACTGCTACAGCTATAAAAGCAGCTTCAGTCCAGCCAACAGTTACCACCTGGTTCTTCACAGAACACTGAGCAGCAAACTAGAAAGTTCAGTGGAAGGAGAAAGTACTGTAGAAACAGGGATGACGGAACCCGTGAATGTTGAACACCAGAAGCGTCAAAAGTGATTTACATACCTGACACCTCAGTTTTTCCTTCCACTCAACTACAGTCACTCTAAAAATCATTCCGTTTTTTAAAAGCACCAACAGGTTGCTAGGAGTTTGATTTCTGCGTTTATTCACTGAAACGATTCTGCAAACTTCTAATCTCGTGCTGAAATCTATAAATCAGTTTTGGAGCCCCGGTTCAGAACCAGAACCAGGTTAACGGACCTTCTGAACATCAAAGACAGAACCCAGCAGCTCAGTTTCAACACTTTATTCCAGAACCGCCATCTTTACTCTGACGGACATTCCACTTTCCCGCTGTTGATGTCATCAATGACATCATGAGGGGCGCGGCCATCGATGGTGCAGCCGACTGACTGAGCCGTGCCCAGGATCTCCTTGATGGTTCCTGAGGAAAAACAGAACCACGAGTCCATCAGAGCCCGACCCATCCAGAACCGAACCCAATCTGAACAGATTTCTGGTTTGTTCCGGGCTTTTCGGCACAGAGCGGTCCACGGCGCGGACCGCCCTGTTTCCTAAAGCCGGGTCACTCTGAGCCTCCACTGGACTGAACTCGGCCACCGGGTCGGGCCGGACCAGTGGCGGGAGGCTGTGGGGCGGGGCTACAGTATGGGGGCGGGGCTACAGTATGGGGGCGGGGCCTCACCTGAGAGCTCTCTGGCAATGGAGCGCGGCCTCATGACCCGGGCGATGCCAACGATCTCATCAAACGTGACACTGCCACTGTGTTTGACTGGAAGAAGCAGAAACAGATTCAACATGGTGGCCCAACAGGAAGTCCCTTCCTCCCCAACAGGAAGTCCCTTCCTCCCCAACAGGAAGCCACTTACTGTTCTTGACCTTCTTCCTGTCGCGCGGTGGCTCCTTCAGAGCTTTGATGATCAGAGCAGAAGCGGAGGGAACCACTTCGATCTGAACAGAGACAGAAC
Source organism: Poeciliopsis turneri (assembly GCA_922788865.1). Lineage (NCBI taxonomy): Eukaryota > Metazoa > Chordata > Actinopteri > Cyprinodontiformes > Poeciliidae > Poeciliopsis > Poeciliopsis turneri. The sequence continues at coordinate 187,312 of CAKLNU010000791.1, forward strand.
CCAATCAGAACCAGCAGGTTTAATAACTGGATCAGCACCAGATCAGAACCGTTTCAGGTAAACGGGTCATCCAGAACCTTCTTTGCCTCTCTAGACCAATCAGAAAGTCCCAGTTGGACCGAGACGATTCTGAGACAAGAAAAACCCGACAGGCTTTCTAAAGTAATGGACCAGAGTCGGATTACACAGAATGCAGCCTAATCCCCCAAACCAGAACCGCTTCAGAACCTGGAGCGGTTCTGGACTTGGATTCATGCTGTCTGGAACTTTAGGATCTCGGCTCAAACTAAATTTATTGTTCTTGTATCGGCAGAGAAAAGGTTCTGGAGGGAAACCCGGCCGGGTTCTGTTGTGTTGGACGCACAGCGGCCTGCCGGTTCTGGATGGTCAGCTTCACTGTGATCCTCAGGCCCTTCCAGTCCCCGGTTGCCTTGGCGATGTCATCACCGACTTTCTTTGGAGACTGAGGAGAAGAAAAATAGACCGGGTTAAAACCCAATGGGCCAGGATACGGTTCCATCAAAAACCGGTCTGGCCGGTGTTCCGGGCTTTTCGGCACAGAGCGGTCCACGGCGCGGACCGCCCTGTTTCCTAAAGCCGGGTCGCTCTGAGCCTCCACTGGACTGAACTCAGCCACCGGGTCGGGCCGGTCCAGTGGCGGGAGGCTGGGTCAGGCTCAACCGTTCTGAGTTCTGATACTCACCAGACCCAGAGGTCCGATTTTAGGAGCCAGAGCAGAGGTGGCGCCGACTTCCCCTCCTGTGCACCTCATGTAGACTGAAAGACAGGAAACGGAACCGGGATGTAACAAATGGTCCAGTACCGGGTCCAGCTGGTACGCAGAGGCTGTTGCTATGGTAACCAGCTTCACCCCGACTAGGATAATGAGTACACATTAATGCTTTTGGCATTAAAACGAAGGTTCTGGTTCTGAAGGACGGGAATCTGTTGACAGGAAGTTAAATATTTACAGATCAGATCCATTTGTCAGCTATGATCAGTTTATGTAGATGAGAATGTTTTTTACCCAGATTAACGCGTCATGTTGGAGCCATCAACTCTACAGACGGCCATGTTGTTTGGTCGGACATTTTGATGAATGAATTTAACGACCAGACCGAAACCTTCACTGATTAAACTGTTTCCTATTTTTGTTTCCATGGCAGAACTTTAAATGTTGCTTTTATTTTAAAATTTGATTGAACAAAATAATTTATCCCAACACCAGAACCTCTGAAGGTTTGGAGTAAGACAAAAAGAGATATCAAAAATTAAACCCCAACAGCCAAGATATCATTTTTCCAAGTGAATTTGGGTTTTTACATGATAAAGCTTTCAGTCAGGTTAAAAAAAAAAAGGTTCATCAATTGAGTTTCAACCTTCTGAATGTTTCAGTCAAGAAACCTTAAAAAAAAAGTCAACTGAAAACTAGATAAAAATAATTTTCTCATTCCAAAAAGATAAAGTTTCCAACGATTTATCTCAGTTTGGTTCAGGCAAATAACGATGTGGATAGTAGTCGGTTTCATTCACTCACGTCTTTTTGGGAAGAGAAAAAAGTACTAAAGCATTGCTACTTCTTGCTTCAGTACAATTTCTAGATCCTCTACCCACTGCAGGTAATTTTCCTGACTTACTTTCTAATAAAAATGAAGCTGAAAGAAACAAACCTAGATTATGGGGAAGTGAGCGCATGAGTATCAACAGTAAACACTACATATGGTCAGCGAAAGTACATTTGTTAAACATCACCTACTGTAATAATTAGTTTTACACAGCAAATATTTTATTGTGCTCGTTTCTGTCTGAAATTTATGTTTCTATATGGCAGTGGACGATTTTATTTGTAATTCTTTTGTTCTGTCTGTTTTGTTTTTTATGGGCCATATTTGTGTCTGAATAAATGGGATTGATTGATTTTTGATTAGTTTAGTCTTTACAAATGCTACAATTTGCACAACTATTTTTGCATTTCAAATCTTTTACTTAGTACATTGGTAGGCATTATGCAACATATTTTTATTAATTCAAATTTGAATAATTTCTTGAGTACCTTTAACTTTCACTGAGCAAAAACCAACTAAGTTTCAGTAAACTTGAGCACAACCTGTGGACACTCCCTCTGATAAATGCTAAATATTCTGCACTCCCAGTTTGGATGATTAACTCAAACTGCGCATGATCAAATCCAAACAGTGTTTATTAGAAATGATCACTGATGAGCAAATAAAACATTTATAAACTAAATTAAGAAAACTATTAAATACCCCTTAAGAAAGTAAGTCAGCTCTGAAGCTAGCTGACAGCAATTAGCCTAGAGGCTAACATTAGCATTAGCTAGATAGTTACCCTGCACGTGGAGCGGTAGCTCGTCCTATAGTTTCGCAAAACTACCCAACACACTCTTTACTTCATCACATCAAAACCCAATCACACTCACACACACACACACTCATCCTCCAGGCGTTCCAGCCCGGATTTGGTGTCCAGTCTTTACCGTTTTCAGCGCTCGGCCTGCGGGCCACCGGGCGCGCAGGTAGCCGGCTAACAGTGGCGCCATCTCTGCTGTGAGAACCACGTCAGCGTTTATTACCCAGAAAACATACCGATTTTGATTTCGTTGGGGTCGAATTTGGGCGGCATGTTGCTGTAGTGGAGGTTGAGCTCAGTTCAGCTTGCTTGGTGAGGGTGTCGGATGAACCCGGCTTCGGGACGACCGATAACTGTTGCACCTTCACCGCTACAGGGGCAAAGAAAGACCGAATGGAGGCCGCTATGGAGTTTATAGATCCATCAAATCCCGCGAGACTTCCAGCCAGAGTGACGAAATTCCGATCCTCCCCTCAGTTCATGTTTTCCTTATGTTTTTTTGAACATTGCTACACAAATTTGGAAAAATATAAAAACTGTTATTTGATATGGATGAAACAATTTAAGATCTTTTGTTTAATTTCACACAATAAAAGGGCAACACAAAGCTTTATCTGTTTTACTAATTATGTACATTGTTATTATTATAACTATTATTATTAAGAATAAAACATGACTATCAGGTTAATTGGTCTTATTAAATTCTCCCTAGGTGTGAGTGTGAATGGATGGTTGTCTGTTCTGTGTGTCTCTGTGGCGACCTGTCCAAGGTGCCCCCGCCTCTCGCCTACTGACAGCTATAGAGGCAGCAGTATCTCATGAACCCAATGGGATGAGGGTGGAACAAAATGGATGGATGGTAAGGATAAAAGGTCATTTTCAGCAACAAGGCAATACAAAGTGCTTGAATGTATGTATGGATGGATGTATGGATGGATGGATGGATGGATGGATGATGGATGGATGATGGATGGATGGATGATGGATGGATGATGGATGGATGATGGAGTAGGAACCAGCCAGTCAGCAGCTCTTAAAGCCTGTTCATGTAGGCTGAGTTTCCTGGATGCTGATTGGTCGGTTTGTCTGGTTTCCAGCTGTTTCCTGTGCTGTGTGGGCCGCTTGCCTCCCCTGTAGCAGGTGGCGACCCGCCGGGTCGGTTCCGTCCCGCTCCGGGCCTCCTGTCCTCCCGTCCTGTTTGAGTCAGAGCCGCTACAGGAATAGCTCCAGAACAGGAGAGGGAGTAAGTGGGTGAGAAGCAGAGATCAGCGCTGTTTAATATGCATGATGAAAATGTGTGAGGATGGTCAGAATCTCACAACTCCTACTCTGTGTTTTCAGAAAGACTCAGCTTTCAAATATCACAGCTGAATAATCTGTTTGATGCAGATCTGTAAGCTGATTTCAGGGTTATGTGACCTTTGGTGAGGAAAGAGCTCAGCGCTAAGCCTCGGATTGGTTTTGAGCTCAGAAAGAAATGCTGATAAAAACCAGAAAGCAACAGCAAACAGGATGAGCTGCTGCTTCATCTCTGCAGACAGAGAGAGAGAGAAAGAGAGAGAGAGTCCTGCATGTTGGAGCAGACAGGAACTGGGCCGAACATTTTTAGCGTCTGACCTGCAGGAAGGATCCAGGTTACATACTGGTTCAGCTCAGAAAACTCGAGGAAGTCTCATGATGGAGATGGAGAGCCTGGAATGTCGTGGTTCATCATCGTTCCCAGTTCCAGGAGAAAATTGATTTCAGAGGAAAAATTTCTATAATCCAGCAGGAAAGATTAAAAAGGGAACATGAACCTGAAAAAAACACAATACAACCTTTGATCTGAGGATTTAGGAGTTTAAAGGAGGCTTTCTTTGGAAGAAAAGCCCACAGCATCACAGATCCACCACCAGACATTATACTTTCCACCTGGCGTCTCCACAGGTCTAGTCAAAGTCCCTGGAGCGCTCTGCATGTTTGATGGTATCAACCTTTTTCCCAAATAGCAGGTTGGTGTGTTGATGAAACCTCCTGGTTGTCATGGAAACATCAAGATGTCACTACAAAACCTTCCAATAACACAAAAAAGTTTCTGTTCTTTGTCATGTTTTTGTAAAAATAATTGCTAACTAATCTGAAAAGACGCTAAAAGTCGCTACATTAGCAACGGAGGTTCCTGACCTCTGAACCCCTAACCCCCAGTTAGCCACACCCCCAGCATCTGCTGGCTCCGCCCACTTTACTGGGCGTGTCTGAAAGAGAATTGATCCAACTTAAATATATTTCATTAATCAAATAAAGTTCATCCAAGTTAATTTATACATTTTTAAGTTGCTAAATAAATAAAAACTTCACTTAATTCCTTTGTGGCAAATTAAAATAACGTTTTTAAGTTGGTGCACCATTCTTTTTTTTAGTGTAGAAAGCATTTTTCCTACCTAAACCTTTTCGGGGCTTTATGACAAACTGATTAGGGAAAAACTGACATCTGTACAGTGATCATTTTTATGTGAAATATTGAGGTGTGAGGAGCGCAAACACCAGGATGGTTTCTGTTCTGAATCAGACAGAGCAGCAGGAGGATTTATTGATTTCGTTTTGATCCAAATTATTTCAGAAGAAGCCATGTATCGACTCAGAATCCTGACATTATTTATGGATTTAAACTGAGTTTCACCAGCTTTTATGTACTTTATTCACATATAAAGTTTTAGTTTTTTACCAGCCAATAAAAGGTGCATTGAGTGAGTTTGACTGAACATAAAGCTGATAAAGAGCAGCATTCATCTGCAGATATGAATGTTTTTAAGATTACTATGAATGTAGAATAAAACATTAAAAGATCGTTTGTTGTGAGGATGAATGAAGTGAAGAACGAGCGATGAACACATGAATGAATCCAGTTTTTTACACACAGATGCTGAATGACTCCAGTCAGGATTTTATTTCACATAAAAATTAAAGATGGTCGACGGGAACCTGATTGAAAGACGGTTTGTCCTCCTGGACTGGAAGCTGTTAGCAGAGACAGAGACAGGTGTGTGTAGGTGTGTGTGTGTGTATATAGGTGTGTGTGCGCGTGTGCGTGTGTGTATATATAGGTGTGTCAGTGTGTGTGTGTGTGTGTGCGTGTGTATATATAGGTGTGTGTGTGTGCGTGTGTGTGTGTGTGTGCGTGTGTGTAGTGTGTGCGTGTGTGTGTGTGTGTGTGTGGAGGGGGATTGTTTCTGCTGATTGGAGAATCTGAGGAAAAAGGTCAAGTAGCGACGGAGAGAAAATCCAATCAGTCCTGCGGATCTGAACAGATGAGCCGTCAGGCTGCGCGCGCCGCCGATCTGTCTCTGTGGGGACAGAGGGGACATTGGAGGGACGGGGGGACGGTCTGAGTCATCTGTTTAACAGTTTTTATCAGCCAAATGTTTCAACATGTCATTCTGAACCACTTCCTGTTGATACTCAAGGTTTGCAGTCAGAGGACATCATAGTGAGTTTATGTAGGACAGACGTGTCCAGCTGTGAAGGACAGGTGTCCCACAGGTGTTTCTGCACATTGTAATCAGCGCTGGGTCATCAACGTTCCTCTGCTGAGGCAGACGGCGCCCTGAGGAGCTGATTGGTCCGTTTAACGCTCCAGCGTCTCTGATTGGCCGAGTGATAAAGCTGATTTAAAATGAGGACGATGTCAGAGTCTGTGAGAAAAAATAACGATGAACGGAGAGGAAGAAAGTTTCTGGGGTTTTACCAGAACAAATCTTCAGGTAGAAAGAGACACAGGAAGTCACCTGGAGACACAGGAAGACATCTGGAGACGCAGAAAGACACCTGGAGACACGGGAAGACACCTGGAGACACGGGAAGACACCTGGAGACACGGGAAGACACCTGGAGACACGGGAAGACACCTGTAGACAGATAACCTTGGACTCTTTCATAGCAAATTGACCAAGCATGTTTCTGAACCGGCTTCTCCATCAGTTCCTTGAGGATCTGGAGGCCGGGCAGCTCCGCCCTGAAGCCCCAGGCTGGGATTCAAACCCAGAACCATCTTGCTACGAGGCGGCCGGGTTCCACCAGGTTCCACCAGGTCCCAGTGGGTTCCACCCTCCACATGTCTCTTTCTAGTTGATAAATTGCAGTCACATCGTCAGATTCTTTAGGACCAACGCTGTTTGTGACACACTGGTTCTTTCTCTTCTTTCCAGGTGTCATCACCTGCATGAGTCCTGTTACTACGGTAACCACCATGTGAGCAAAACACCAGCTGAAGGAGGCGAGTATTTCATGAATACGCCTGCCACTGGGTTAGGACTGTCCCTTTAAATGCAGCTTCTGGAGGGAAGTTTCACCTGTGAACATCCAGCATTTCACTCGATGTGTCCGTGTGTCTGAGGTCACGAGGTCAGCCTCTTTCTCCTGATTGGTCCGATCAGCGTGAGGTCAGCATGTGGCTGCTCAGCCTGCCTTTCTCCTCCGGCTGAGTTTCTGAAAGCTGTTTCTGTTCTGCTCTCCTCCATCGATCCGATCCGATCAGGGAGTCGAACAGATGCATGATGGGAAAGCTGCTCTGGGGCTGACAGAGATAAATGAGTCAGAAACAACAAGGACAGAATGTTCTGGAGCTTTTAGAGTTTGTTTGCTCTGCAGCCTCCGGACCGGACCAGAACCGAGGTTCACTGGGTCCAAGAATCAATCCATCCATCCATCCATCCATCCATCCATCCATCCATCATGGAAAACATCAATTTTTAAGTCACATCCTCTCTGCTAAACTTTGACTAGGCCATTCATAAATACAATATAAATAAAAGCTGATTGGTAGAGGGAATGTGTGGACACACCATATCTTCCTAATGATTCTGTTTAAAGATGGCGGGCTTCTGTGGTTCTGCTGGATCCTTCTGGATCCACTCCGGCTCTGGTTCTGGATCAGACTCTGATTGAACTGTGTTCCCCTCTGTTGCCTGCAGCAGTAACAGAACACCTGAGCTGCTTAATGGGATTGCTGGGAGCGTTTCCGACACGCACGCGCTCTTTTCTTCTCGAATGAGAAACGAGACACTGAGATGAAGCTCAACAAAGGCTGACTGGTAATGAGGCTCCAGCAGCCGCATGAAGCCGCATGAAGCCGCTCTCTGCCCGATAAGGCCGGCAGTTAATTAACGCGTGTTGGCTGTTCGTGTTGCGTTCAGGGCCGTCCGTTGCCCCGCTGCACGTCTCCCCAGGCGAGCCGCAGCTTCCCAGGGAGTTTGGTTTAATTTCTGCTGTCAGAGAGCCGGTGAACCGTGGAAACCTTCAGCAGCGCTGCTCTGGTAGAAACCTGTTTAGTCTCATCTGTAATCAACCAGCCTGCGGGATGAAACGGCAGGACCTGCTGCGGCTCTGGAGGCCCATAAATATTTATCACCGTCTCCCAGGAGGTTCAACAGGCCGCCGCCTTTTCTCCTGCCAGGATTATCATGTAATCCCTCATATTCAATCAGCCTGCAAGGTCAAAGGTCGTTTTATCCCAAGAGTAGATGAAGCGCTTTGTGTTTTAATGTGGAGTTAATGAGACTGAGGATGAGGAGCGGCTCATCTTCCTCCTCCAGACTCAACAGATCCGACAGGACGCGAGAAGGTTACAGTCAGAAATCAGCAGCAAGACAAATAAATAAAGGTTTATTAAAAACAAACATGTTTCACCTTGTTATTCATTCATTTACCATGTCTCGACGTGTCTAGTTGAAGCTAAATAGACAACAAAATACTCAGATTGTAGTATGTTTGATGCTATCTAGTTAGCATGCTAAATATATAGTTGAAGCTAAATATTTAGACTGAAGCTAGCTAAGCTTCAAACTACATATTTAGCTTGGTAACTAGCCTCAAACATTAGCTTCAATGTAAAGCTAAATATTAAGTTTTTGCCGACCCAATTAGCAAGCTAAATAAGTAGTATAAGCTAAATAGCTAGATAGCAACTTAGCTAAGATAAGTATTTGGCTCAGAAGCTAAAGGCCAACAGATGAAACATTTACAGAAGAGCAGGAAGAATCTGTTCATGTCGTGAACTCAGAGTCACAACATGAATCCATCAGTGGACGGACTCACTGAGAATCTTCTCTCGGTTCGGTTCGGTTCGACGTTTGGGGCAACAGTAAATGATTGTCATGATCTATTCTTTCCGCAAAACGACAGTTTGGTGTTTCATTCATGCAGAATGATAGGCGGTGGGTTTGCTTATTTTTAAATCGATTTTGGGAAATGTAATATCAACCCTGAGTAAAAATGTGATTTCTTTTTCCACAGAGAACTGGCTGCCTTTACAGGTGAGTCCGCCTCACTCCCGCCCCCTGCTGGCCGCTCCAGACCTGCCAGCTCTTCTAACCGGATCATTTTTCTGTTCGGTTCGGTCCGCGCAGCAGGACGGATCTCAGTCGGACCAACCTGGGGAAATCTGTGCGTCTCCGGATCCATTTCCTGCTTTTAACAAACTTCTCCCGACCTCTGAGAGTGGAACCGCCTGTTAGACAGGAGGAAGAGGAGGAAAAAGAGGAAGAAGAGGAAGAAGAGGAAGAAGAGGAAGAAGAGGAAGGTCCTGCTGTCGGAACAAGATGAAAACAAAGCAGCAGGTTTCAAGACGCCGCTGTTAAATAACCGCATTATTATCTCTGCGAGGGACAGGTGGACATCCCGGGGGACAGGTGGACATCCCGGGGACAGGCTGGGCTGAGGGTTCCTGATGCTCCACCTTCGCCCTGACAGGTGACTCCGCTTCACGTTTCATCCCATTAACTTTCTGATTTTGATTATGATTGAATCGGGTCTGCAGCTCTGCCGGCATCCAGAAGTTTCTAACCTTCTGTTGGAACCTAAACCAGAGAACCGGGTTAAAGCTGGAGGTTAAAGTTCATCTGTTGGTGATGCTGCAGCTTCCGGCCGGTCAGTTGGAAATAATTCAATCTATGATATTACGTAATTCCTGCTTCACAGCAGCAGGTTGTTTCGATGGTTTGATGGGAGTAAAGCGACAGATTGAGTTTAGATCCCCAGAAGTCTGAGAGGCGCCACCTACTGGAGGAAAGAGGGAACACGGGGATATGGCAGGCCGTTTGAACAGAATTGGTTTCTGTATTTACATTCCAGATATTTAGTATTTCTGTTTTTCTCTACAACTAGACCTTTTTACATTCTAACTTAATTACAAAAAGTCAAAACATCTCCACCTGCTAGCTTCATCAACAGCTGGATGTTACTACTGGCAGAAACGACAAAGAAGTGAGGAGGGCGATGGCTTTCATTCATCACTGCCTTGACTTTTAATGACTCATCACTGGAACAAGCTCATTCACGTGTGATTGTGATTTTTCAGCATTAGCAGAAGATCGACAAACATTTGCGTACATGAGTAAAGGGATCGGAGCTGAGCAGCATCTCAGGCTAACTTCTAATTTTTCTGTCTTTTCAGTATCTTGCTCGGAGTTGGTCTTCCTCTTTAGCTTGATCCACAGAAAGTTCTTATCCCGTCCCGGATCTGTTGCCAGCATGCCCATCATCAGCAATGCCAACCATGACTTCAGCACCTACTCCATCAGCAGCGACGATAGCAGCCTGGACCGGTTCTTCACAGAGATCCCGGAGACCGAGACCCTAAAAGGGGTGTACTTCCAGCGCGCCCGGCTGCTGCGGGAGCCCCAGGCCTCCTTCACTGTGGACCACGCCGTACAGGTCCTCATCAACGTCGGGGGGAACCGCTACGCCTTCCCTTGGAGCACGCTGGAGCAGTTCCCCCAGAGCCGACTGGCCCGTCTTCGCTCCTGCACCACGCCAGAGGAGATCGCTCGGCTCTGCGACGACTACGACGAGACGTGCCGGGAGTTCTTCTTTGACCGGAACCCCACGGCCTTCAGGGTCATCCTGAACTTCCTGGCGGCGGGGAAGCTGCGTCTTCTCCGGGAGCTGTGCGCCGTCTCTCTGCACGATGAGCTGGACTACTGGGGCGTGGACCCGGGCCACATGGAGCGCTGCTGCCGGCGGCGGATGATCACCCGGGTGGACGAGGTGGCAGAGCGCCAGCGGAAGGAGGAGGAGTGGAGGCAGAAGAGGATGAAGCTGAAGGAGAGACCCCCGCAGGCGGAGAAGGGCTACCGCAGGCTGGTGTTGGTGCTGCGGGAGGTGATGGAAAACCCGCACTCGGGTTTGGCGGGGAAGATCTTCGCCTGCCTGTCCATCATCATGGTTCTGGTGACTGTGGTCAGCCTCTGCATCAGCACCATGCCGGACCTCAGAGACGAGGAGAACCGGGTGAGTCTGAGGCTTTTCCAGTTTAGGGAACTGGACTGAATCCACCCAGTTCAACTTTCTGTCCTGACTGACTAATACTGTTTTAAATTTGATCTTCAGGCTCAAATTTAACGGTTGTGTCACCAAAACACAACCATGAGACTTTTTGGAAAAGTAACAGCAGCAAACGTTTCCTCATTTTCTTATACGATAAACAAACACCAGCGATTTTAAGAGATAGATCAGCATATCATGCTTAGATCAGATCAAAGTTTACTATTCCTTTCCTGAATAGTAAACTTTCCTTTCCTGAAGCATGGTGGTGGAGTTGTCATGCTGTGGGATGAAGTTCTGTTGGAAATGGTAAACATGCAGATGATGCTCTGATCTCTGAACTGAAGTTCATGCAAACTGTTGTGTGATGCTGAACAGTTAGCCGCAAACAAACGGTTTAGCTTGAAGCTAACTTATTTAGCTGATATTTAGCTTCAAACTAAATATTTTGTTAGTTAGCTAAACATTTAGCTTGCTAAATATTTAGTTACTGAGCTAAATCTGTAGCTTCAAGCAACACATTTAGATTAGTAACTATTTATGTTGAAACTAAATAGTTTCAAACTAAATATTGACTTTAAAGCTAAACATTTAGTTGATGAACTCTGTATTTGTGTAGAGCTGCTGATGGCTGGAGGTTCAGTTCAGCATCATTCTGGAAGCAGAAGTTCAGCTTCCAACATGCAGTCAGAGGCATTTTGGTGCATAACGGCCTAGTCCAAGTCCAAGTTGAGGTGTTTGGTAAGAGGCCGGTCCCAGCGCTGCTGGTTTGATTCTCTGCTCTGGTCTGCCTCATGCAGGGAGGAGCGGAGCTTCCTGTGGCGGCGGCCAGATTAAAAATATCGACTTTATTATTTCCTAAAAGCTGCGTCTGTCGCGCTGACAGCCTCGTTAATCATGTCTGTGTTTTTGCTGTTCTGTTGTTGAATCTCACAGGAAAAGAAATGATTTTTTCCGTTCCAGCAGGAAGGAAATCGATGCTCTGCAGGCTTTCATGCTGAAAAAATCATGTTTACAGCTTAAAAATTCAGACTATTCAATATTTTCTTCATTTGTTGTTACAATCTGCTGAATTATAAATATTATTTTAATTTTTATACAAGTGATAAGACAAAATGTACTAAATAGTTAATCTGTAGATTTCTGTCACTGTCAGCCTTCAATCTTCTTCTGAGGACGAAAACTAAAAATCCAAATTAGCAGAAGGAGAGGAAGCAGAACGCTGCGTCCATGTTGACTTTAAACCATAAATCTGAATTCATTTTCTACAGAAACCTGCAGGCAGAGCCGCCATCCTCTCCTCTGGATCCTGACTAACAAGCAGCAGGTTTCCTCCCAGCCGGGAATCTCTGCTCATTTTCCCACCGTTGTTCATCTTCTGGTCTTCATGTCGTTTTGAGCTTCGCCTTCATCAACCTGGAGATAATCTGTCACTGAAGCTTTTCATGCAGCAGAGACAGAAACACTCTTACATCACTGCAGCTCCTCTGGTTCGTCTCCTGATCCAGACAGAAACTAAATTCATGTTTTTCTTTGAAACGACCTGTTCTGGACTCGGGTGGTTTGGACTCCAGGTGTGACCTGGACCCGCCCTGCTGCTCTGGATCTGTGAAACGAGAACGAACCGCATCCTGAACTGGACTTACTGTTGAAGCCATGAAGGGAAACTTTAGGATTCAGCTTCCGGTCGTATTTTCAGCGTGTTGTTCATTCATTCGTTCATTCGTTCATTCATTCATTCATTCATTCATTCATTCATTCATTCATTCGTTCGTTCATTCATTCATTCATTCATTCATTCATTCTTCGTTCATTCATTCATTCATTCATTCATTCATAACTGCCACAGTTACAAACTAAATATTCAGTTTGAAGTTAAATATTTAGCTTGCGAACACATTTAGCTCAGAACAACATATTTAGCTTCAAAATATTTCAGAGTTAAATCTTTAGCTTGATATTTTTAGCTAGCAGGCAGATCAGTAGCTCAGACTAACAAACCAAATGTAGTTTAAAGCTATTTAACCTCAAGCTACATATTTAACACTAAACTAAATTAGTTGGCTAAGTGTTTAGTTTATGACAGACTAATAGTCTGAACTGTTGCCTTGCAGCTGTTGGTTTGGTTTCCTCCTGGTACCGTCGTTCCCTCTCGGATGCCGTAGTTTGGTGAAACGTCTCCATGTTTCTTCCTCCGCAGGGCGAATGCTCCCAGAAGTGTCGCAACATGTTCGTGGTGGAGTCCGTGTGCGTGGCCTGGTTCACGCTGGAGTTCCTGCTGCGCTTCGTCAACGCTCCCTCCAAGCTGGCCTTCGCTCGCGGCCCGCTCAACGTCATCGACGCCGTCGCCATCCTGCCGTACTACGTGTCGCTGGTGTTCGACGTCGGGGAGGAGGCGCAGGACGAGGCGGCGGTGGGGGTGGGCCGCGGCTACCTGGACAAGCTGAGCCTGATCCTGCGGCTGCTGCGGGCGCTGCGGATCCTGTACGTGATGCGGCTGGCGCGCCACTCGCTGGGCCTGCAGACGCTGGGCGTCACCATGCAGCGCAGCATGCGGGAGTTCGGCCTGCTGCTGCTCTTCGTCTGCGTGGCCGTCGCCCTCTTCTCGCCGCTGGTCCACCTGGCCGAGAGCGAGCTGGCGCCGTTCGCCGCCGCGCATCCCCAGCACAGCTTCAGCAGCATCCCGGCCTCCTACTGGTGGGCCATCATCTCCATGACCACGGTGGGCTACGGCGACATGGTGCCGCGCAGCGTCCCCGGCCAGATGGTGGCGCTCGTCAGCATCCTGAGCGGCATCCTCATCATGGCGTTCCCGGCCACCTCCATCTTCCACACCTTCTCTCGCTCTTACCAGGATCTGAAGCAGGAGTACGAGCGCGTGTGGAAGCAGGAGCGCCACGAGGAGATGAGTGACTTCTCGCAGGAAGACTTCTCGTCTGCATCCAAAAAGGAAAGCGACGGACTCCCGTCCAACGAGACGCATCGGTCCACGCTGCCGCCTTCTGCTTTCTGATGGACATTTCCAGTGTCTGTCCCTTTAAATCTTTAATCCGACTCCCAGATGGACGTCCAGCTGTGGCCCCTAAGGGCCCGGGTCTGCATACGGGTCACCACCCTGCAGGATCCGAGCCGGAGGAACCGCTGATGTTGGATCTCCAGCTGAGGAGTCTTCCTTTAATATCTTCTCCATCAGGTTTAGATTTGTTCAGTGCTGCAGCTTCAACCCTTTAATGAGTCCAGATTTAGAGAATCTGTCCATCAGTTTAAATCCCAGCCAACATTTAGTCTGATTTCCCCCTGATAGTCCAGAAGACTCGGTTCTATTGGTACTAAACATTTAACAACTCCAGCTGCTGAGGTTCTTCCTCTGCTCTGAGTCCAACCAGCCTGTTCCCCTCCTGGCCTGTGGGGGCGCTGCACCAACAACCACTGCAGGAAACGACACTAAAACCTCTGAAGACGCTGAGAGCAACTTCCTGTTTCACCAGATGAAACAAGATGGAGGCGTCAGAGTTTAGTGCTGGAGGATTTCTCTTTAGTCATTTCTCCTGCTAACGTTAGGCTAGCACGTTAGCTTTGGTTGTATTTACCCAGAATGCCCTGTGCTGTCGTCCACTTCCTGTTTGTGGTGCAGTCTCCGGTCCGCGTGGTGTTCACATTCAAACCGAACCCAGACCGGTTGAGGTCAGAGGTCGATTAGCATTCACACCTCACCAACCAAGCCGGACTTTGACTAGACAGACGGACTGGCGTCAGAGTAAAGCGGATTGAACAGAGCTGGGGAAGAACCTTTAAACGTTTGACTCGCGTTGTGTTTGTTTTCCACTAAACTCCGGCTGGATCAGAGGAAGAGCAGCTTTGATCGGGAAGCATCAAATTAAAAATGAAAAACAAAAACAGCTGAATGAAAGGTTCATTAATGATGATAAAATGTCAGATTAGCATCAGAAAAGCGGCAGCGGAGTCTCAGTGATCTGCTCACAGCTGATGATCCCCCTGAATCTCTGGTTCCCTAAAAGTCCAGGTCGAGTTTTCCAGCCGACTGAGACGCATTCAGGATCTATCTGTTAATAAACTGAGATATGAAGCTTAAACTAAACTGTTAACTGTGATAATAAAACCCCAATTAAACATGGACTGGATGAGGAGTTTGTAACGATGATGTTCCCAGGAGGTGGAAATGGAACCAGGGCTTTCACAGAACCAGATCAGGACTGGAACTGTACTGGTGGAAAAACCATTATGATGAATTAAAATAAAAATACAAAAATAATTTAAAATGTGTTTCTTCTGTAGGCAGATTGATTGATAAAAGCAATAAAAAGAGCCAAACATCCAAGGGGCTGAACAGTTTTCAGTGTTCGTTAATCAGTCACAGTTCTTGTCTAATCTGGACTTTAGCAGAAGTTTTTTCTCCTCTGTGGTTTCAGGAAACTTTACAGCTTAACTTGGATTCCAGTTCTGGAAAAAAGTCGTTTAAAATCCAGATCAAATAATAAAAGTTAGCAAGACAAAAATGCATTTAAACTCTTTAACCACCAAGACTGCGTTTCATTATTTAAAATTATGTTTTTCCATAAAAAAGTACCAAAAATCAACGTATTTTCCACCCATTGGGCTATTACTGCCATCTAGTGGTGAAGTTTGAAATCGCAACCAGAACCAGAAACTGATTTGTCTTCCCTCCATTTCTCTGTTCTTCCTCTTCTTTTCTTTTGCTCTGTTGGTTTTGTTTTTGCATTAATTCATGTAGACATGATCTATAAAATGTTTTCTACAGAAAAGGGATTCCTGGTTTGACTGGTTCTGTCGCTTTAAGGCGTAGATGGAGCTACATGATTGTTGAAACACCAGCTGAGCTCAGATGAGGGGAATAAAGGAATAAATCAACATGTTGATCGAAGTTTTTGGGGAAATTTGCATTTTTATTGTTTCCATCTGTTTCTGTCTACATTCATTTCCCGTGTAAAGGTTTACACTTAAAATAGCAGTTTTTCTATAAATAATGAAAATGTAAGATGTGAAAAGTGTTTATTCAAACACACTAAATGGAACAAAATCAAACACAGACCTCATAAAACAGCTATTATAATCTTAATCTAATATTTCTGAACATTCTTAGCAACTACATTTCATTTCATAACTGCTAGCTTAGCTCACAGGGAGAAACTCACCAGACGGGCGTCTGCGGCTGCGCACACGGAGAAGAGGTGTGTCACACCAATTACCGCCCCCCGCAACAAGTAACAACAGGAACTATTAACTTGGCAACAAAAATAAAAGGACATTAGTATTAAAGTATTAAAAATAAAATGTTCCACTGAAAGTTTAGAGAATGTTCATTCATTCATTCATAATAATAATAATAAGATCAACTTGCTACACTGACATTCATGATCACCAAGATAAAAAGCGTGAAGCAGCAGATGGCAAAATACAGCTTTTATTATGAAATGAGTAACTTTGAGCTGAACATCATCAACTTTTCCAGCAAAAATAAACAAAAGTTTCGTTAAAAACCTTAAATTCAAGTTCAGAACAATCAGTGACGAGTTGGATGTCATGAAAAAATTAATGTTCCTAAATGATCAATTCTCCATCAGACAAACTGAAAAACAAAGAGTTTATAAAATCATAAATTAGCAGTAAAAATTGAGAACTATCAGCGACTCGTCCAGTGTGTCGTTAAAACATGCGAATGGTTCTTCCCGCTCCAGCAGACTCGGTTCCGACCCAGATCCACATCTCAGTGGAGCCGTTTTTCTGTCTGTAACCCGCAATTAGTCAAAGACTTTTATTTTTGCGGGCCCACTTCCTGTGTTTTCCCAAACTCTCCAGCTTATTTAAAGCCGCCTCCAGCGCGCAGTTTAAACATGCTCAGCTGTGTCACTGTGATTGTGGCTTCCTGCTGTTGGCGTCTTCGGCACAAACGCACGCAAATCTTTGAATACACTGATTTAATTGCTCGGTGACTTTATTTAATAGCACTATTGCTTTTATATTTGAAGCTTTTGCTGGATTGCTCATTGGAGCGTTGTTTTATTAGAATTATTGGCGCGGCTTACCTGGACCGTCACCTGGATTCTGTCCCAGCTGATTGTGGCCCAGTACGCCCCACTCTCTGAGAAGGAAACTGGTGTCTGAATTTTGTGTGTTTTGACACATTTACATAGATTTTAAGGCAGTGAAACTAAAATGAAATTGATCAGAATGTAGCTACACTTAAGGTTGATATTGCGCAATATATTTATTTTTTCCCTTTCTCTCACTCTACTTGAGTATTTGATTTATTTAAATTTTCTTTATTTTCTGTTTTACTTTATTTATGGTTAAGTTAACCTGATTACTTATGTATAATTATTAGAAATCTAGTTACGCATTTGCATTCAATGTGCATAAACTAAATGCCTGAATTTAATTATTTCTTCCGTATATGTTTGTACATAATTGTTTTGATAAAAGCACTTAATGGTATTCTGATCTTTTAGGTCGGGTTTTTTTCCCCTGATGGATCAGATCCTCACCCGGATCTGAAGATGGTGAGCTAAGAACAAAAGGATTATGGACTTCATGATGTTGGATATTAATTTATTCTGAGTCAATTATCTTGTCTCACTGTACTGTTGTAATTGTCTTTTTTTATACAAATCACTTAATATATATACACCAAAACCAAAAGCACTGTTCTTGTCTTTTCATTCACACCTCAGACTCCTTAAAGGGCCGCGCTTCTGACGCTGCTTTTGTAGCCGCATTTAGCTGCTTAGCCCATAACTGTTACATGTCCCAAACTCTGTCTGCAGTGTCCGGGTCCAGATCCAGGCGGGATCCAGGCAGAACATCTTGTTGTTCTCAGTGGTGACTCTGCAGGAGAACACACAGCTTCTGGGTCAGAACCGGACCGGCCAGCTGGGTCAGAACCGGACCAGCCGGCCGCCCAGCACCAGAACAAAGTTCATATTTTGGTATTTAGAATCATTGTTTCCTTCGTGGTTTTGGTCCAATAATAATAATAATAATAAGTCCGATTTGTTCTGATCACCAATTGAGACTTTTATTTTGAAGCGCTGGCTTGGTTCCAGCAGCCATGTGGGTCCAGCAGCATCTGCTCAGTGGACCCAGAATGTCCGTTTTGATGCTGATTATTATATTGATTCTGTTTCCAGTGATTGTTTCAGTGATTTATGAAAGTTGTGGTGAACTCACATCACAGATCTGACTTTGCAGTAAATCGGAGAGTTCTTCACCTCCTTCACTTTCTTTCTGGGGATCGGCGCCCTGCCGTTGTCTTGGCAACAGGGGTCCAGTATCATGCCTGGACCGACTGGAGCTGCGAACAAAAGCAGAACTTCAGCACCAACAACAGATTCACAGCAGCAGCAGCAGCAGCAGAGAGACAGAGGAGAGGAGGAGATTCTCCATCAGTGGAGAGTAGTAGGAGAAAGTTTCTGACCTGCAGAGCTGGACCGCAGGGAGCAGGCAGGAGGCAGAGGCTCAGCTGGAGCTTCATGGTTCCGGAGGTTCTGGAAGTGTGCCGGACCGGTCCGGCCGGCTCCGTTTATATGTTGAGCAGCAGCTGTTCTCAGAAAGCAGCGGCTGCTCTTCCTCCTCTTCCTCTTCCTCTTTCTCTGAAAAGGATCTGGTTTTATTTATCAACTGTTAGTTCAGTTTATTTTTATTCACCTCAAATGTCAAAAATCATTTTAATTCAGTCATTCAAATCATTTGAGTTATAAATCAGTGCATTATGATCAGTTTATTAATCAATAGCTTTCTTCCTAAACAACACATTTCCCAATAAACTCATATTTTAAGATGGTTTATATCTTAACTTTGTTTGACTTCATCATTTAATCCCATAAATTGACATGCAAACAAACTAATAAAAAAATCTAATGATGATATAAAATAACAATAATGATCTGCTAAAGGAGGTAATAACACAAGGAAGGACTGATGGACCAATCAGAGCTCTGATTATTAATGTGTTTATATGTGAGAATCTGAGATTATATTCTGGATTTAACAGAGAAGCTAAACCAGGAGAAATATAATCTCAGTTTTTAGTTTTCATCAGAACTAAGCGCTTCTTTACTTCATTATCAGACGTGGATTTAATGTCAAACTTCACCTGAACTCGACCTCCTGCTGACCTGGGGTTGAAGCAGAAAACCAGCAGCTTCGCCTGAACTCAACCTCTCAGGTTTCCACGGATACCGAGTGCTGTGAAGTTCGGCGGCAGAGACACGAGGAAGTGAAAATGGAAGTGTTGAGACGTTTCTCCGCCGTTCGCCAAACACTCAGAAAACAGAATTGAAACTCTTCCAGAACCGTTCCAGAAAGTTTGGCTCAGAGAAAAACTTTTCCTCTGAGTCTGGAAGGTCAGCTGGGTCACCGCCAGGCAGAAGGAGGCGACCTCTGACCTCAGGCCACTCTGAGGTCTGCTATCGAACCAGCCAGGCTCCCTGTGGATCATGGCTTGCATCTGGAATGCGCACACCTCCATACTGCACATAAAATCTGTTTCATGAAGGAATCTTTTCATGGAAGTGTTTGTGAAGCTGGAGACGAATCATTGACCTCGTTGTCAGAAGACATTTTGCAGCCGATGTTTATGGTATGGTTTATGCATCGTCTGTCTTTAACTTCCTGGATCATGTCATGATTAAATAGCCTTCTCTCCTTTAGTTCACCAGTTCCTCCTGCAGAAAACAACCCCACAACATGATGCTGCCACTCCCATGCTTCCCAGTTAGCATGGTGGTCCCTGCTAATGGACCATCACTTCAGGCCTCATCCTGAGTCAGTCTGCACATTCTGGCTTTAAGCTAAACTATGTTGTGTTTAGCTAGTTCAGAGCTACATATTTAGCTTGGAGCTAAATAGTTAACTGGTTAATTAACTTCACTTGCTAGCTAAATATGTAGCTAGAAAGTTATTTAGCTTCAAACTAAATACTTATTTTTGGAACTGTGACATTTATGAATATAAAACATGGTGAAAATATAACTAAATATTAAGTTTGAGGCTAAATATTTAGCTAGCTAACTCATTTTGGTGAGACTGAAATGCTAGGAAGCTGATGCTGCATCAACAATCACAGTTAACAAATATTATAGGTTCACAAAACCCTGATTTATGTTGACACACTTCTGCTTATCGGCAAGTAAATTTGGATATTAGCTAAATATTCTTTGAGCTAGTTAAATATTTATCTGCAGCTAAACTCAGTATTTAGCTAGTTCAAAGCTAAACATGCAGTTTGGAGCTAAACAGTTAGCTTGTCCATGTAGTATTTGTCTTATTAACTAAATGTTTTCATTTGAAACGCTGATATTTAGAAATGAATGACAGGCTAAATAATCCAAATTACTGCTGTTAATTTTTAACTGGTAACTTTATAAACGGCATTCCATACATCCAAAAGTATTTACATCGCATTTACGTGAACATTTTAAAATTGATTGATGTGGAATAAAATTCTGCTACCTAATAAATGTTAAATAAATGCAGCTTCTTTTCCCAGCCATTAATGACATAATCCAGCTGCAGTACTCCCAGTCTGCCGTCAGGTGCCGCTGTTTCTCAGCCGATCTGTGACTGCGGACGATTTAAAGGAGACAATAAAACACGTTCAGTCTTATCTTTTATTGGTTAGGTCATCCAGCTACCTCACCCTCACGCATTTAACTTAAAATTCATTTTGATTAAATTAAATTCAAAGAAAAACAAAAGCATTAAAACAAACTTCATTCAAACCCGTCACTTAAAAAAACGAAAGAAGAGAAAATCAAACAGGATCTAAAAAACAAACAGCATCAAACCCAAAGTGATTGAAATGGCGCCACAATGAAGGTGAATCTGTAGAAAGGTGGACAACAGATGCTCAGGCAGGATCGCTCCCTCACGGGGCCGGCGGTACCAGAATCGGGTCGCAGCAGGAGGAGTCGGACTCCGGCCCGGTTCCTAGAAGCCGAAGGTGTTCTCTCCGCTGTACGCCACGTACAGGAAGCCGTCCTCGTCTTTCTCCTTGTCGTACAGCTGCCCCATCGTGATGCTGCAACAAATTACAGGCGCCATTATTGAACCACCCAAAAGTTTTCACACCCCGCAAACGTCCCACAGGTCCCAACCAGCGGAAGACTGAGCTCTGGTCAGAGGAACTGAATGATGGAAAAGCAACACTACACGTCACCCTGAACACACCATGACTCTGGGTGAAACATGGGAGTGGCAGCATCATGCTGTGGGAAGATGGATGGAGTTCAATCAGGATTATCCTGGAGGAAAATCTTTTAAAGGTTCAGCTTCCAGCAGGTCGACAGCCTGAACATCCAGCTGGAGAAATTATGGGATGGCTTACTTTAGAGGGGTCCAAAGTGTGGCGCGGGGGCCATTTGTGGCCCTGGAAATTATTCTGATCGGCCTTCTGACTACAAGACATGATGGGAAAAATTTGGCCAAGAAAACAGAAAAACAACTGATGAGCCAAAAAACTCAGGAAGTTTTTTTTTTTGTTGCTGTTTTTCTGTTACAAATGAGCCAAAACTTTGACAATATTCCACTAAAAAACAAAACAATTTTTTATGCTGTGTTTCCATGAAATGAAAAATGATTTTTTTTTTTTTTATGCTTTGCTCCAGTAGCAACATCATGTGATGTTTTTATTACATTAACTAATTTCACCTCATCCTGGTGCAAAAACTTTTTATTGAAAAACAAGACTTTTAAAAGCTGTTGTGTTTCCATTAAGAGAATTTATTTTCTAAATGTCAAACTGCGTAACGCAGCTGGACTTTTAAAATAACAGATTTTAGTAAATTTGTTTTATTAAACAGCAGGTAGAACTTTAAAAAAAAGAAAATTCACAATAAACTCACTTTTCATTTTTGATTTAATGAATTTTGTGGCCTATGATTTGTCTAAATTTACCCTTTTTGGCCACAAAGGAAAAAAGTAGAAATGAAAGCAGATTCATGGATCAGAGTGGCCTAGTCAAAGTCTAGACCTGAAAAAGCTGATGTTCTCCATCCAACCTGACTGAGCTGGAGACGTTTTCAGTCAGAAGACCTACTCTCCACACTTTTCAGATTCTATCTGTAAAACTTTAAATGCATCATTTTCGCTCAGGTGTGAAAACTTCAGCAAAACGTCCAGCAGTGACCGACGGCGCGGCGGCCATCTTTCATAACCTGCCGCCATAATCAGTACATCAATAAATCACATAATCAATTAAAATGAGCCCAGTAAACTCCACCTGCATGATTTGTAATATTTTTTATCTTTCTACCAAAAACTAGAAGATAAAAAGTTTACAAAGACTTCATGATTCATTTGATTTGTTGTTTCTCTTGTTTTATTAATTTTAGATATTTGAAATGTCTTCCAGCTCCAGCGTTAAATCTTCAGTAGAAACTAAAGTTTATTGATCTCAGAATATGATCCTGCATTTTTATGCCTTTATTAAAATTATAATACTTTAAATGGTCTTAAAATAACAATATTATTGTTTATTGTGATAACTTCAGGGATGATTTGTCATCCAGGAACCGTTGTTATGGTTACAGGTCAACGTAACATGAGAAGTAATGAGATGTGATGATTTATGGGTCAGATTTCAGCTCATGGTCGGATTCTGGTGGGAAAGTGGGTGAAAAGAGGTCAAAGTTCAAAATAAAACCAGGAGAGCCAGAGTTTTAGATCAGGTCTGGATCCCCGGCGGGAAAAGTGACTCAGGGCAGGAACAGGAAGCTGACCTGGACTGAGGGACGGTTTTGTCCACAAACAGGAAGATAGCCTTCTCCGACGGCAGCTGGATGCGTTTCCTGATGATCCACATGAACTGAGCCACCGTGATGTCGGACGGCACCAGGTACTTCCTCTTATCGATGTCCACGATCTGGGAGCCCGACACCTTCTCCACGATCACCTGCCGGGGACGGAGACGTTAGAGGCGGGGACGCGTCCCACCGAGGGAACGCGTCCCGCCGAGGGAACGCGTCCCGCCGAGGGAACGCGTCCCGCCGAGGGAACGCGTCCCGCCGAGGGAACGCGTCCCGCCGAGGGAACGCGTCCCGCCGAGGGAACGCGTCCCGCCGAGGGAACGCGTCCCGCAGAGGGAACTCGTCCCGCGAGGGAACGCGCCCGCTGCTGGACACTCACCGGGACCCGGTCCGGGTACTTGCTGCGGATCTTGGTCGACTCTAAGCAGCGATGTTCTGCAGAGCAAACACACACAGAGATCAGCAGGATGCCAACTGACCGACTGCAGGTCCTGGAGGGGATCTGCAGCTGCGGAGACGGATCTCTGACAGCGGATCTATGAGATCCCAGGAATCTGCCGTCCATCAGGCAGGAAGTCCCCACACAGGAGGAATCCTCTGCCCTCCAAACACAATTCATGACGTTTATTTGGGGAAAAAAATCCTGCAGATTTACTGACAAAATTAGATTATGTGTGAGTTTCAGGTCCAGAAAGCCTGGAGGTCCATTAGCGGAGATGAGTTCAAAGACTAGAGGAAATTCTGGCTTCGAGGAGGAGAGCAGAGTGTCTTTCTGAGGAAATGAGGCCTGCAGCAGGAGGAGAGGATGCTTTCAGTTTCAGCTGGAATCATGAAGCCTGGTGGATCCGACCAGGAACAGAACCCGGTTCGGTTCGGCTTCCAGCGGATGATCCCCGGATCCTGGCAGCTGTTCTGGTCGGAGCTTCAGCACCAACAGCCATCTTGAAACCGACTTACTTCCAGCAGCTCCCCCTCACAACAACCAGGCCAGAACCCGAACAGAACCGTTTCTAAGCAGCACCTTCACCTCATTCCAGCTGAAATCATCCAACCAGAGCCACATACCCGGATTGGACTCGCACCCGTCCCGTGTCAGAACCGTTTCTCCGCTTTTTATCGCTTCTTACCCAGGGAATGATCCTCTTTGAACATCCACTTCATGTTGGAGTCCGGGCTGGTTCCGCTCGACGCTGCGGGTTTCAGAGGAGAGTCCCGGTTCCGGTTCCTCAGCGGGTCTGGCGGTGATGGTTCCCCCGGAGTTAGCGCTCGTTCAGAGGCGGCAGTAAAACCTCCGCTAGACCAGAGAAACAACAACAACAAACTCCTCCGTCCCCTTCTTCACAGCCTGCCCTCTAAGCTCCGCCTGCAGTGACGTCACCGTGGGTTGTACCACTCCTGCGCCTCAGAGGGGTTCCAGTAAAAAGAAATCTGCTGGTTTATCTCGAGATTGATTCAGAAAACACGAAGCATTGTTCAATAACTGCTATTATTTATTATCAGCCTCTATAAACCACAGAACCTTGTGCGTTAGTTGACAATACATCCCGCCTGCCGGCGTATAATTACACCCGCAATAAGAGGCTTCTTCGCTCATAGTTTCGCCCGTTAACAACGCCGCCATATTGGTAAGGGAAACTATTGCTGTGATGCCGCAGGAGGAAGACAATACTGCACATCACACTGTTGTTTTATTTAGAAATAAAATAATATGATCCGCATGTATCACACAGCTTTTATTTTGATATCGACTTATCGACACGTGAATTAGTATGTTAGCTAAATATATTTAGTTTGTAAACTAATTATTTTGCTAGCTCAAGATACATTTTTCTGAATGGAGCTAAATATTTAGTTTTAAACTGACATAAATTAATAAATGAATAAAAATATGACACAGAAAAATGAACCACCATCACAGGCTAAATAACTCAGATTATTGTTGATCATTTTTGTCTTTGTAAATTTACAAACATGACATCATATTCTCTTGGAAACACATTATAGTTTACTGTCAACACATTAAAGGATGAATTTTTCAATAAAAATTTTACTCAAAGCGCAGAATGATTTATTAAATTCTATTAAAGGAGCATAAAACTGAAGATGTGATAATGAGAACTACAGAAGTCACAAAACAAGAACAATAAAAATATTCCATCAAAACTAAACAAACACACACACATAAAGACATACACTGCCTGGCCAAAATAAAAGTCGCCACCTGGATTTAACTAAGCAAATAGGTTCCAGCCTCCTATTGGATAATTACTGCACAGGCGATTATCTTTCAGCTGGCAACAAGTTATTTAACCCCAGCTGATGCAATGAGTAACTCCTCATTTCTTAAACAACCATGACAAAAGACACATCCTGAGGTCGGTTCAAGAAGGGTCAAATCATTGGCATGTTCAGTTTGCTAGGGAGCATAAAGATTGGAGTCTGGAGGAATGGAAGAGGGTCATGTGGTCTGATGAGTCCAGATTTACCCTGTTCCAGAGTGACGGGCGCATCAGGGTAAGAAGAGAGGCAGGTGAAGTGATGCACCCATCATGCCTAGTGCTTACTGTATAAGCCTGTGGGGGCAGTATTATGATCTGGGGTTGCTGCAGTTGGTCAGGTCTAGGATCAGCAACATTGTGCCCAAAGAATGAGGTCAGCTGATTACCTGAATATACTGAATGACCAGGTTATTCCATCAATGGATTCTTTCTTCCCAAATGGATCGGGCATATTCCAAGATGACAATGCCAGGATTCATCAGGCTCAAATTGTGAAAGAGTGGTTCAGGGAGCATGAGACATCTTTTTCACACATGGATTGGCCACCACAGAGTCCAGACCTTAACCCCATTGAGAATCTTTGGGATGTGCTGGAGAAGGCTTGGCGCAGTGGTCAGACTCTCCCATCATCAATACAAGATCTTGGTGAAAAATTAATGCAACACTGGATGGAAATAAATCTTGTGACACTTCAGAAGCTTATTGAAACAATGCCACAGCGAATGCAGGCTGTAATCAAAGCTAAAGGCGGTCCAACAAAATATTAGAGAGTGTGACCATTTTTTTGGTGGCGACTTTTATTTTGGCCAGGCAGTGTATATATATAAAAAAAAAAAAAAATTCCCTTCTCACCCACCGCGGGTGGTTCTTATCCTCTGAGCTCGGGTCCTCTACCAGAGGCCTGGGAGCTTGAGGGTCCTGCAGTATCTTGGCTGTGCCAAGGACTGCACATTTCTGGACTGAGATGTCTGATGTTGTTCCTGGGATCTGTTGTAGCCACTGCTCCAGTTTGGGGGTGACTGCCCCGAGGGCCCCGATGACCACAGGCACCACTGTGGTCTTCACCTTCCAGGCCCTCTCCAGTTCCTCCCTGAGGCCCTGGTATTTCTCCAGTTTCTCGTGCTCCTTTTTCCTGATGTTGCAATCGCTTGGTATTGCTACATCTACCACAACAACTTTCCTCTGTTGTTTATCCACTATGACAATGTCTGGTTGGTTCGCCATTACCATTCTGTCTGTCTGGATCTGGAAGTCCCACAGGATCTTAGCTCTGGCATTCTCCACCACCTTTGGGGGTGGTTCCCACTTTGATCTCGGGGTTTCCAGTCCATATTCTGCACAGATGTTTCTGTACACTATGCCTGCCACTTGGTTATGTCGTTCCATGTACGCTTTCCCTGCCAGTATCTTGCACCCTGCTGTTATGTGCTGGACTGTCTCAGGGGCCTCCTTACACAACCTACACCTTGGGTCTTGTCTGGTGTGGTAGATCTGGGCCTCTATTGCTCTGGTGTTTAGGGCCTGTTCCTGGGCGGCCATGATGAGGGCCTCTGTGCTGTCCTTGAGCCCAGCTTTTTCCAGCCATTGGTAGGATTTACTGATATCAGCCACTTCGGTTATTTGCTGGTGGTACATCCCATGTGGTCCTCCCATGATGGTATCTCTGGCACTTCAACCTCCGTTCCCTGTTGTCTGAGACATTCACTGAGCACATTGTCTGTTGAGGCTTTGTCCCTGATGTATTTATGGATCTTAGTTGTTTCGTCCTGGACAGTGGTTCTCACACTATGTCACTAGATGTCAGTACATCCTTCACGCTGCAGCTTCAAAGTGTTTGAATTGATGGAGTTTCAATACATTGTTTTGGTAAATGTCTTTTTTAAATCATCTGATAAAAATAAAAGGTAAAACATAAAATCTGTAGGAAGTGATGGAGTTAAAGATGAGCTGCTATTTCCTGTTTCCACCTGCAGATGGCGCTCTGGTCTGGTCGTCTGGCGGCAGCGGCTTTCTGAGGTGATGCCCGGTGGAGAGGCCGAACGGCTGCGCCTCCTGCTCCTTCTTCACTTCGGGCCGCAGCCTGAAACCCCCCTGGAAACTGAGGTCAAAGAGCTCACAGGGGGCAAAGGTCAAAGGTTTCTCTGTCAGCAGGCTTCTCAGGCGAGCGCGCCATCCCTCCAGCATCTGGGCGCGGACGGCGGCGGGACAGTGAGCCGGATCCCAGAAGATCTGAGGAGCCAGAACCTGAAACCCGCAGAAGTTCAGAATCCCGTGCTGAAGGAAAACAA
The DNA here is from genome assembly GCA_922788865.1 of Poeciliopsis turneri. Classification (NCBI taxonomy): domain Eukaryota; kingdom Metazoa; phylum Chordata; class Actinopteri; order Cyprinodontiformes; family Poeciliidae; genus Poeciliopsis; species Poeciliopsis turneri. The sequence goes on from CAKLNU010000791.1 coordinate 214,330, forward strand.
GCCAACATGGAGGACTTTCAGATTTCCAAAGGTTTTTACCAAATAAACCCTGAAAACACTGGGGTCAGAGGTCAGCTTCTAACACTACAGGTCAAACAGACACAAATCAAATAATTAGAACACCAAGAAAAACGCAAGTATTCAATGTATGGAGCTAAATTGGAGCCACATTATGTGTTCACAATAAAACATTTAGAAACAATAAATAAATAATTTTAAATTGTAAAATCTTTTTTTTACTGACCAATAAAATTCTGTGAAAATATGTGATTTCAACAAATTTGTGCAACATTATCAGGTCAAGTTATTTTTCAAAACTTTGAATTTTATTTTTCTAGTTAAACGTCTTTTTTTGGTTTTAAACAACTTTTTTTTTTTCACTTTGGATATTTTAAAATTATTTGATTTGAACAAACTTTATGGTTCTTAAATGGACCCTGCAGTCCTCTCTGGCGCGCCTTCACACTTTTTTCTTCCACTCAACTTTCCATGAACATGTTTGGATCCAGACCTCCTCTGGGTGTGTCTCACCTGCAGCGGCCACAGCGTGACGTTTATGTCTCCATCGATGCCGTCGGGCTGAAACATGGACTCTGGGGCTCCGGTGGTGAACGACAGCAGAGCCTTTTTGTCCTGGAAGGAAACACGGATCAGCAGCGGTCAACATTTATTGTGCCGGGTTTCCTGGGTGACTGTGACCTTGAAAACGCCCTTGCTGTAGATTTTCTGCAGGCTGAAGGCGAAGCCCTGAGTGAGGACGCGGTCGAACCAACCCTTCAGGACGGCCGGGACGCTGAACCAGTACAGAGGAAACTGCAGAGACGCAGAGAAATCCACTTTCCATCTCAGCATCAAACCATCTCATCTCCTCTGGCAGATTGTGACTCTTAAACAGGCGTGAAGCGTTACTGTTTCACCGTTACCACCTCTCTTTTGAAAAGGAGCAAATATTTTTATTTTAATAAGATATAAACCTCATTATAACGACATTAAGATGAGAAATGTGCCTCATTTTAACAAGATTTGAAGCAAATTCTGGATTTATTCCCAAACTCTGGCCGTCAAACACAGAGCGGCCAATCCAGCTGACAAGAAGAAGAAAATAATACAAATGTTTGGATCTGTTGTTTGTTTTATTGTGATGTAAACAAATGAAATCCAGTTAAGATTCAACGAACAGAAAATGTGAGTCGGTTTGTTTGAATCTTATGATGCTGACCTCTGATGACCTCTGATGACCTCTGGGAACATTTTTATTTTAATAAATCCTTGGGTCACAAACGTTGGACACTAATTTAGTTCAGTTTGACAGAAGCTGATTTGCTCAGGTGCAGAGGAGTGACCTGAGGCATGACCTCTGACCTGGAAGATGATCAGCTGCGCCTCCTCCAGCTTGCGCTGCTCGGCGGTGATGTCATCGCTCAGGCGGCCCTCGGTCCAGGCCCGCATCGTCTCATCGCCGTACTGGAAGTGATCCGGGTTCTTCAGGTCGCCTAGGCAACAGAAACCGCATCAGCAAGAGGAAAAACTGCAGACAAACGGATCATCACTGGAGATAAACTGACCCCAAACTGACCCCAAAACATGAAGGAATGAAGGAAACGAACCACAAAATAACCTCAAAGAGAAGAAAATGAAAGAAAATGGCTGTAAAATATGGAAACATTGCAGAGACACAGAGACGCCAGAAAACAGGAAAAAATTAAATGGAGAATAAGAAGCAAAAGTAAGAGAACAAAAATGAACTGAAATCTGCTGGTCACATTGAAAAACATGTCATCCATAAACAGACTGAGCAGAGAGGATTGCGTCACGGGGTTACCGATGATGTCATCCTGCGTGGCGCTGGCTCTGAAGTTCATGGCGTAAAGGTCAGACACGGTGACCCGGAAGCCCTGACCCGAAAGCTCCTGCACCGCCGCGTCCCGCAGCGCCGCGTTGAACGAAGCCGCGCTCTGGTGGGCGAACACGATGAGAGCCGCTTTCTGAGCTGGAAACAACGGAACCGGACCGGACCGGACCGGGACCAGAACCGGACCGGAACGGGCAAGTTTTACATGGAGGAGGCTTTATCCATCCATCCATCCATTTTCCGTCACCCTTCTCCCTAACGGGGTCGGGAGTTGCTGGTTCCTCTCCAGCTGCGAGAGGCGGGGTCACCTGGACAGGTCACCAGTCTGTCGCAGGGCAACACAGAGACAAACAGGACAAACAACCAGGCGCACACACACACACACACACACACACACACACACACACACCCACACACACACACACTCACACCTAGGGAGAATTTGGGAAGGCCAATCAACCTGACAATGTTTTTGGACTGTGGGAGGAAGCCGGAGAACCCGGAGAGAACCCAGCATGCACAGGGAGAACATGCAAACTTGGAGGAGGCTTTATTATCACTGTTATTCGTTTTAGTAATAACAATTTATTCAAGTTTATTCTGATAATATTAGAAGTAATAATATCAATATAAACTTGTTTGTATGAGTATAAAAAAATAAAATGCATTTCTTGCGTCAAATATTAAATTAATTTCATAAATTATTTTCTTTGTGCTCCAGTAATAATTGTACATTTTCTGTGAAAATATGCAGATTTGATTTAAATTTAAAATAAAAACACATGAAACACCAAGTGCCTTGGAAACATATAATAAATTCTAATTAAACATCTAAATATGTTGCAATAAAAATAAACAGTTTTTTTAATTAAGTGATTTTTGAATTCTAAACATTTACATGTCACAATATTATCATTTTTAATTCTAGTTGTGCAAAGAAAAAAACACAAATTTGCTTCATTTTAAACTAAAATAATACATTTTATGAACTAAAGAGCTTTTTAATCAAACTCTGAAGCGGCTCCAGAGGAACATACCCATGCTGAGAGTCACGGCGTCCGCAGGCTGGAGCCGCCAGCGGCTTTATCCGGGCTTTTATCGCGCTGAGGCCGGAAGAGCGTGAGAACCGACCGGATGTGAAATCCGGATGGGATGGAAGAGGGAGGGGCGGGAGACAAAGAGACTGCAGGAGCGAGAGGGCACGCGTGTGTGTGTGTGTGTGCCTTGGTGCTGCAGGTCTTGGTGCTGCAGGTCTTGGTGCTGCAGGTCCAGGTCTTCATTACTGCTGAAGCAACAAAATCATGCAGCTACATGACTGGTCAAAGGTCATTTGGAAATATGCATGAATGATTAACTGGTAGGTGAACTCTGGATAAAAGCTGTTTTCTAGTCTGATCTATTTGCTCTATTTAACCAAACTCAGTAAAGTAGCTTTGTGCCGATGGAGGTTTTGACAGGACAGAAATATAATTAACAATAAACATGAAAACATAAACACAAGTTTTGTGTTTGCCAGCATTAAGACGTGAACTGGTGAACATGAATGCAGGGCTGACAGTAAATAAAAACCTCCTGCAGCATGTTGATGCTGCATGTTGATGCTGCATGTTGATGCTGCATGTTGATGCTGCATGTTGATGCTGCATGTTGATGCTGCAGGAGGAGCCATGATGGGTTCATGTCCCAAAGATAAACAGGTTGGGGTTGAAGGAAGGACATCAAACTGCTGGAGAGACACTAAACATGAACCAACAGCTGAAGTAGCAAAGCTAACGTCTACGTTAGCGGGAGCTAACGTCTACGTTAGCTCCTAGTCTGATCTAGGAGCTAACGTAGAAACACAAGGAAGACAGAGAATCAAACTACCAGACAAGAAAACAGCTTTTATCCAGACTTCACCTACCAGTTAATCATTAATTCAGATTTCCAAATGTACCAACCTTTGATCAGTCATTTAGCTGCATGTTGGTCTGAAACCGTGTTTTGTTGCTTCATCAGTAATGAAGACCTGGACCTGCAGCAGCACCAAGACCTGCAGCAGCACCAAGACCTGCAGCAGCACCAAGACCTGCAGCACCAAGACCTGCAGCACCAAGACCAGCAGCACCAAGACCTGCTGCTGCATTTATTCACCAAGCAAACTGAAAGTTTAACAATAATTCAAGGTTCAGTCCAGAACTTTCCCACTGAGTCTGGATCTCTGTGAAATCACAGTGGCCCCAAGGCCCCGAGGCGTGGGCCCTGTGTCTGCGGCCCCAAGGCGAGGGCCCCAAGGCGTGGGCCCCGAGGCGAGGGCCCCGAGGCGTGGGCCCCGAGGCGTGGGCCCCGAGGCGTGGGCCCCCAGGCGTGGGCCCCGAGGCGTGGGCCCCGAACCTGCTGTTCCTGTCTGTCTTCTTTGCTCCTTGATGAATTTAGATGCTAAAATATATTCAGATGATCTAGATTTATTTAATTTATTTTTCAATTGATATTTTGACACAACTGACAGCAAAAAAACAAAAATACATATTTGATGGATTTATTTAAAGCTCCACTCATACAAAGCCTTCACAGCAAAACACTGAATGCAGGAACATTTGAACCTGTTTATAGAGAAATAAACATTTCTCCAGATTCACTCTGATGGTACCAGAAACGTTCTGTTAAAGTTCAGTTTATCATCATGTTCAGGAAAATCTACATGAATCTTCTAACAATAACCAGATATTTGAACTTTTCCTGCAGCTTCAAACGGATCCGTCCAGCCGGGTCCGGCAGCAGCTGGGAGACGTTCCGGTTTGATCTCTGAATTCGCAGCTTCATGGTGTTTTCCTTCAATTGATTACAGTAAATATTTGAACATTCATGTCATTTTTAATTGTTAGCTTCAGGTAGCTGTGAAACCACTCGTAAAACTTTGAGCCTATTTGTTAAACATTCGATCCGTCCTCAGTGAGAGGAGAACATGAAACATTAAAGTTAATTCAGGAAACATTTTTGTCATCTTCTTCTTTCATTAACTGAACTTGGCCTCATATATTTGTGGCATCAAACTTGTTTCTGCCGGATCTCAGAGGTCAGAGGTCAAACTTTCGGATCTCAGAGGTCAAACTGTCGATCTCAGAGGTCAGAGGTCAAACTGTCGGATCTCAGAGGTCAAACTGTCGGATCTCAGAGAGGTCAAACTGTCGGATCTCAGAGGTCAGAGGTCAAACTGTCGGATCTCAGAGGTCAGAGGTCAAACTGTCGGGATGTTCGTAATTCAACAAATGGAAACCAAAAGGTTTTACAGTAAAGACTCTAACAGTTGTTCAGATACTGTTAGAACCACCGCAGATCATTTTATGGATTAAAAACATTTTCTTCATTGAGTGTTGATGCTAAAGATAGCAACAGCTAAAGTAGCATAGCTCACATTATGACACAAACATACGAGGAGCTCAGAGTATCAAACTACCAGACATGTAAAATATAATCTGGAATAATTTAATATGACTTTTTGTCAGAGAGCAAAGTGTGGAGGTTTCATTTCTACTCATCTTCTTCACCTGCCTGTTTCTGCAGCCAGTGAACCATTGTGCCACCTAGTGGTCGCTTTTCAACCGCGTAGTCTCATCTGGGCGGCTCAAAAATGCACAATATGTGTATAAACAATTGTTTTGTGTGATACAGAAGTGCTGAGATATTCAGTTTTCCAGTGAAATAACATGTTTGCCTGGTGAGAAACTTCACTGCAATCAGATGCTGCAGTTTTCCAGCCTGATCTGAGTGGAAATGCAGTTTTGTGTGAATCTGGCGACTCGCGTTCCTTATTTAACATTTGTAGAAGGTTTGGGTTCATAATTATCAGCTGGAGTTAAAAAATGTAGGTGTAGAAATTTAACGTTTGTAGAAATTGTACTTGTGTGTGTACTTTTATTTTGTATTTATAATTTCTTAATCTTTGTGTTTGCATTGACCTCATATCCATAAGTACCAGGAGTTATGCACAAATTTTCTTTTACGGTTTACAAATCATGTTTCACAGATACAACCATCCAAAGTTACACCGATTACAAATCCAGTGTTTCTCACACGCAGATATTTTGAGACTATTTTCTCTCCATATCAAACAGTCTTTCCTTATGACAGCTCAAACTTTGTCCCTCTTCCATGTTTCTTTTCTTCCAAGTTTCTTTTCTGCCTCCTGTCATCAGACCAAAGCATAAATAAGCTCAATCATTTCCTGCCTGCGGTGGCGCCCCTCCAGCACAGCGCCCCCTCTGGTCGCAGACAGTGCATACTGACTTTGCTCCGCGGTCTGGGCTGAGTTAAGCTGTTGATCTCCTGCAGAACTGAAGCGTTTCTGTAATCAGACCATCGGGACGTTTTCCTGCAGTGGCAGGACAGGAATGTGTCCCATCGCCTCGGGGTTCGGACCTCCTGGTTCTGGTCGGGCTGCAGGTCCGATACCAGCAGCTGAGATCCCGATCAGGCCCAGATTATGATGAAGCGTTTGGATTTGAGCAGCGGCAGCATCATGCTGTGTGGCGCTGAACGCTGGAGCCAAAACAGAGAACATCCTGCAAAAGCACTGAAGTTATTTCAAGACGTTACCAAGGAAACGAAAGGTTTAAGAAGGTGTCTTCTTAAAGTGACAGTATGTAACTTTTATAACAATATGTGTAAGAGCCAAAAACGTCAGGTTGTGACATTGTTTATTACTGTGAATGCCTTTTGCATATTTAGATATTTTCTTAATACCAAGTTTCCATTTTATTATATTTTTGTAGAAAAGCGCCACCTAATGGACGTAATATGTTAAAAAAAAAAAAAAGTGCTGCGTTATGTTGGAGCAGAAAGAACTTGGAATATGTTGTTTCACAGCTCTGCAGTTTATGGAGCGTTACATCGTATGGAATGCTGTGCAAGATTAAGGAACACTTTTATCATCCTCTCAAAGAAAAGTAAAGTTTGTCGTTCGTCAGACTTTGTGAGGATTTTTGTAAGTGATTCTTTAATTCACAGAGATGCACAAGAGCATAGAGTGGAACAGAAACGCGTCAAACTAAGAGCTAACAGCTAATGAACGTCAACAGAGGAGAGAAAACTGAAGCTTGTTGAACAATATAGTGGCTTTACGACAACAGAACGAGCAGCAACAATCTGTTTTAAATCTGTCACCAAGTCACGACAGCAGAATCTGAAACAACCAATCAGAGCCAGAAGGCGGGTCTTAGTGCTGTCAATCATGCTCTTGTATGTGCTGCTCACGCTCTCCTGCACACAGCCCAGCTCATTTTGCTGATTTATGTCTTAAATTAGATATTTAAAACTTGGGCATAACTTGTTTTCTGTGTTTACAATAAAAAAGACAAAATAGAAATAATTAAAGCAATAAAGTGGAATATTGCTGGAAATACTAGGAATTTTATCACTCAGACACACAACATGAATTACACACAGATGGATGTTAGCGTGTTGCCACAAGGTTCCTTCGCTGTATTCACTCGCGTGTTTGAAGAGGAAAAATAAAAACTTCCACAGCGCTCCGAAATAAGGATGCAAACGGTTGAAAAACCGTGTGGCTCTGCAGATAGAACTAGCAGCGCCTTTCCTTTCTCCCTCGTTAACACTACAGCATGCACACCTCATTTGCATAAATTGCGAAATGGACACTTAAGCTACAAACATACAACTTAAAATAAAACACTCATTGACAACAAAACATTACAAAATTAGCTACATGCAGTACTAATAATTCTACCTAAACCTCAATAAATGCACTTATTAAATTACATATTAAATATGTTTCAACAATAACTGATTAATTTACATTCACTTGGCGTCCACAGTTAGAAAACTTTATTTTTGTTAATGATTTTCCATTTAGAGTTAATGAAAAAATACAATCAGAAAATTACATCAACATTAAAAAGTACAGGTTTTAAAACTATTCTGAAAGTGTGTTTAAAATCTGCGTAAAGTTTTATTTTGAAAATATTTGGCAAAAGTAACTCATTGGGATGAATATTAACTGATGCATATGACTGTAAAACAATAAAGTTGAATAAAGTCCTTTTGTTTTCATCCCTGATCATCAATGGAAACCAGCAGATTATTTAGAAAAGAGCCAAACATCAGTTTATTATTATTAAGATCAATCAGTGACGTCACCGGCCTGCAGTAACGCTGCAGATGGAAGACTAGCGCCACCTGCTGGACAGAAACCGGAACTTTAAGTTTTTAATCTGCTTGATTTTTGGTTCGTTCCCAGATTAGTGTGAGAATGACTGAATGACTGAATGACTGAATGACCAGAAACCAGCACATAAAGATCAGATGTTAAAGTTTGAGGACACGTCGCCACAGCGATCAGTTCTCCATCCGTCAGCCTGCAGAGGAAACGCCAAACACTACAAACACGTCGTTTCCTCTGGAGGTTCATGCTGCTGCTGCTGATGATGATGACGAAGAGGCAGGGGTCACTCATCTGGTGACCTTTAGCTGTGAAACTGGAGGGAACCTGATGAGCTCATTCAGATTCTGCTGAAATCTGTTTGTGGAGTAAAGGCTCCACGATGTGGGACCTTCCTGCTCCTCACAGAACCAACATTCTTCTGGTTTCTAGACGTCGGGTCTGAACCCGGATCCAGACACAAACATCTGGAGAAAATGTGTGAGGCATCAGCAGGTTGAGCTTTTCTTGCATTGTTTCTTCATTGTTCTGATTTGGATCAAAGCAAAGTGAGTTTTTAGACCGAATGATTCATGGATTCAGTCAAACGGATGTTTTCCTGCAATGCGATCGACGGATTGAGTCCAGATGTGCATATTTATCAGGCAGATTCTTTTCTTTGAGAAAAAGAAACTCCTGTTAGTTTAGAAAACTAGAACAAACTCCGAGAACCGCATCTGGTTTCATCAGAACCAGAATCACAGAAACACGACGAGTTTCTAAAATACAGACGATTTATGAAACATGAGGAACCAAAATGTAGTTTCATTTTTTGGCTTTGCTTTTATGTTGATTGCATTTCCTCTAATTCATGAAAGCACTTTCAATTCCTCGTTGCTGAAAATGTGCTAAATAAATAAAATTACCTTCCACTACTGTTACACTGTAAAACATTAACTTCCATAATTTGGTTCATTTTTCATACAGAAAAATATGGCTGTTAACCTTTCAAAGTAATATTTCCATCATGTTATTTCTACACTTATAAATGTCTGAGTTCAAAACTAAATATTTAATTCACCAGCTAAATATTTAGTTGGAAAACTGGATATTTAAATATTGAAAACTCAATATTTAGAAAATAAATAACTTCTTTAACTAACTTAAATTAAATATTTTGTTTTTGTAAAACTTACAGCAGCCTAAAAATGAGCGCTGGCTCCCCCCAGAGGACCAGTTCCCCTCATCAAAGAAGGACAGAAGCCTGCCACACTTTTCAGTTATATTTGTTCTCTGATCCAGACAAAGACTTTCAGGTTTCTCTGTTGGAGGTGGACAGAATGAAAAGTTCGGGGTTTTGGTTCTTCAGCTTCTGAATCGACTGCAAGCGGTTTGGTAACCATGACAACACAAACGGAGGGCGTCACGTTTCCTTTGTGCTCGTATCAGTTCAGCAGACGATGAGCAGAAACACAGATGACGTTTCTCTCTGAACAAAGTTTTCCTGTTTCTGGAAACCGATGAAGTTCAACAATCCAAACGTAACAAAGAGTCCTGCACATGAAGGTGACAAATGAAATGATTAAACTCTCCCAGCAGAGTCCAGAGTTTGACTTCTTCCCCTTTCTCACTGTCAGCAAAATGCCGACTTTGTTTCCTGACACAAAGTGAGGTGAATACCAGGAGAGGAGGAACTTCACCTGATAAAATGTTAGTTTTTTTCTCCATGAGAAGGAGAAACCTGCAGGATGGGTTAGAAAAGCCCAACCAGCATCACGTCTGTCATCTGAGGTCAAAGTTCCTCAGTGCGCAGAGAATCGCGCTTCCTGCTGCAGGCTTGCAGCATTTGGCAGCCGTGTTGCGTCAGCTGCATGACCTTATGAACACACAGCAAGAGACAGTGAAAGTCAGCTCTGCTTTTAAAGCCAGGAGCCAAAGCTTTATACCGCAGGGGAGGAGAGCATCAGGCCTGGGCGTCTCCAGCCGGTTGCTGAGTTAATTATTCATGAGGCAGTTAAAGTTTAACTGCTTGACAGATTCGTCAGTCAGTAACTAAAACATCAACATGTCAAACTTTATTCAGCTGACGGCTCAGAAAACATCCACCTTTAGAATTAACTTAAAGACAAAAGCTAAAAGCTACAAAGTATGAAAAACTGCTAATGCGCTAAAGAAAAAGTTAGCTTCACTATTAGCTAATTAGCATTAGTAATAAATGAGGTAAATATTACATTTGCAAAATAAGAAGAATGCACTCATCAAACTTTTACTTCCCCTTTTTAGAAACAATATATATATAATTATATGCATATATATTTGCAAAAAAACTTTATTGGCCAAAAATCCTTCTTGGTTCTGATTCTCTGGAGCTGAGAGGGAAGCAGACCCGAATCCCTGCACAGCGTTTCCCCGTCATTCCAGTAAAACAGAAACGTCCAAACATGAATCTGCACCGAGGAGAAACTGATGGACACAACGGAACCAGAGCAAAGATCACAGAGCAAATCCTTTCAGCATAGCATGAAACGATCTGAGCGTTTCCAGCCCGGTCCTGAGGCACCGCTACTGAATTCAGGACGCAGCGCCTGAGTCGCTGCTGGGAACGCAGCGCCTGAGTCGCTGCTGGGAACGCAGCGCTAACGCAGCGACTAACGCAGCGCCTGAGTCGCTGAAAGGTCCGCATGTCGTTTCCATCGCAGCCGGTTGGACCCGTCTGAAGAACCGACAGCTTCCAGCTGGGAGGGAAGTCATGAACCGCTGCTGCTGAGGAAGTTTACTTCATGCAGATTGAGTGTTACTGATGACCTGGGAGGGGTCAAAGGTCATCTGACGTCCATCATTCTGCAGACAGGAAAACGTCTCAGAAGCTGCAAACTTTAAAAGCAAGAGACGACTCTGCAGACTCAAAGAGGATTAAAAAAAAATCTCCATAGCAACCTTAAAGGTGCAGCTCCTCCCCCACTCAGCTCCTTCAGACTAGCCAGCAGCAATTAGCAAACAGCTGATGGAACTGTTGAGCTCGTGTTATGCTCTGCTGCTCAGAGCAACACTGATAAACAGTTAAAGGGTTAATAGAGGAGCCATGTTGGGATGACTTCCTGGAGGCGGAGCTGCAGAGAGAGCAGGAGTTTTAAAGAGACAGAGGCCCAATTATTTCAAGGTGCTAAATTACAAAGTCAATGTTCTTTTCAGTCATATTTAATAAGATTAATATTTTTATAACAATTGATGTTGCCATAGTTACTACATCGTGCTATAAAATGGAACTATGTGTCTGGAAAACACATGGTACTGCCTCTTTAAGGAATTTGTCACAAGAAATGTAGGTGATCAATCAGATAGAGGATGAAATCTGTGTGCAGTTCTCCTGACTACGTCAGCCTCACATGACAGAAAACACTCATCGAAACGACAGAGAGACCCGGAGCATCTATCAGGAGTCAGCAGCATTATCTCAACAGACCTGGTGCAAAAACACAACCCTTTGGCAGAATTGGAGAGTAGTAGGAGAAAGTAGCAGAGCAAGGTGAATTGTTCAGTTTATCCTCCAGCAGCTGAAGGCTGCAGATCTAAAACCAGCAGAATCACAGCAGGACAGAGAACCAACCAACAGCCTGAACCGACCGGAGGTCAAACCTGCATCGGTTCAGCTCATCACTCCACCACCGGTGGAGCTGCGCTGTGTTTCAGGGCAGGATAAAGCTTCGTTAGCAGGATCAGCCAGGCTCCCAGCATGCAGTTCAAAACAAACAGATGATGTCAGAGCGCAGCGTTCACATGTTCCTCTCTCTTCCTGATGCAGCTGCCGTAGCAGGAAGCAGCGGCTCAGCCAGGAGGAACTTCCTCCTTCCTCCATTAACGTCCTCCACGCATGAATGAGAGGCATGCTGGGAAAAAAATTCTTCTGGGGTTTCCTGGACTCTTCATGGACTTTATGGACCAGGTTGAATTTACCAAAACTACTAACTATTATCAGCGTCTGTCATCTTCGCTGGCTTCTTGGCTTTTCTTCTTTTTATGGCGTTTTTCAAAAAAAACTGAAAGTGTTCAAAACCGCCACCATCTGGTCTGCAATGTGAACTGGAGTTAGGGTAACCCTAACCCTAACCCAGATCTTACATCATTCATCTGAAAATGCATTGGGTAAAGACAGCATCCATGTTTTAGTCCCAAAACTGAAAACAACAGATCATATTCAGACATAAAGAACTGAAGACACCTGCTGCATTTAGAGTTAAAGACAAATATTGTTTTATTGATTTCATAATGTCAAAATTGGTAGTATACTTAAAATGTACTTGACACCTTTAAGTGTGTTTGAAATATACTGTTTATTTCAGTAGGGCAGCTTCCTGTTTGGGTCAAAGGTAGAAAACGTCAAGAAGCGTCTTAACTTTTCTCCCAATGCCAAAATGAATGTTCAGTTTTTATTGGTTAGAATCCATCATCCATCCATCATCCATCCATCCATCATCCATCCATAATCATCCATCCATCCATTCATCCATCCGTCCCATTCATAAATCATCCATCCATCCATCCATCCGTCATCCATCCATCATCCATCCATCATCCATCCACCATCCATCCATCATAATTCAGCCATCCATCATCATTCATCCATCCGTCCATCCATCCATCATCCATCCGTCAGAGCAGCAAGTTTATATCGCAACTTGTGGGGTGAGGCGGAGCCCCTCAGGATCACCGCCTTGTGATTGGGACGGAGCCGTGAAAGAGTTAACACACCGCGATGTGAAACAATAGCGTTCCATCTGAGTCAGCGCCATAAGATCTAAACAGCCAGTCTGAGTGGAAGAACCACATGTTGGATTCTTACTAATAATCATGAGTTCATCTTAAGTATTGACAGCAAACGACGCCGGATGGGCGTGGCTGACATGTCACCGGGGGAGTATGTATAATTTTGACCAGGTGAGAAGAGAATTCAATACATCTGATCTTACAGGCTGGAAATAAAACAACATGAAAATTGCGGGTGGATGGCAGTGCGCATGCGCGTGTCGACAGTTCGGTGCTGCAGGGTTCGGATGGTTTAGTCAGAACCTGGGGCGGATCGCTAGATCCAGGTTCGGTTCCGCCAGTGTCCGGAAGATTGGACCCTCTGATAACATCTTCTCTGAAGTAGAGCGGACCCTGCAGGCGCGTGGGCCGGGGTAATGATTCAGTAAAGAAACGTTTTCGATGGTTTCCCATAGAAAGAGCAGAGAGAGTTCTGCTATATAACCAGAGATGGCCCAGCCGGACATTCCCCGCTCAGGATGACCCGCAGCAGGCTGCACATGGTGGGTAGCCGTAAGGTCGGTCAGGTCGGTCCGGACAAGCAGACTCCTGACCTGTGGTTCTGTTGCAGGCCTCCCTTTGCGCACTGCTGTTGCCTCCCACGCCGGGCGCACCGCGACGCAATAGTTTACTACGCTCCGCAGATGAAAGGCCAGCGGACCCGCACTGGCCCCGCTTTGCGTCTACAGAGGCGCAGCTGCGCAGCCACGGAACCGTTTCTGAAGGCAATACGTAG
>CAKLNU010000792.1:0-10105 GCA_922788865.1 Poeciliopsis turneri
CACCTATTTGTTGTACTACGGCATAACCTGCGTGGTTTCCTAGGTGATCTCTGAAACATGAGCCATCAACAAAGTATGTGACTTCTGCATCAGGCAATGGTGTAGATTCCAAATCAGGTCTGAGTCTAGTGTATTTCATTGTTTCTGCCACACATTCATGTGGTTCTCCATCACAATCCAAAGGAATCACATTTGCTGGATTGTTGGTGATGCACCTTTGAATAGTTATGTCAGGATATGTTAGAAGTAGCATGTACTGTAAACTTCTTGCTTGTGTGACAACAAATTTTCCTAGGTTAATTAACTCTGCGATTTTATGGTGAGTTAATATTGTAACTGGGTAACCCATCGTAATGGTTGAGGCTTTCTCATAGGCATGGTAAATTGCTGCTAGCCCTTGATAGCATGGTGGCCAGCCTTGTGCTACATTGTCCAATTTAGTGCTGTAATAAGCAATCGGTTGTTTTTTCCGTCCTGTACATGTTTCCTGCATCAAAACAGCTGTGACATACATGTCTTTTTTGTTGGCAACATATAAGTAGAATGGTTTGTCATAGTTTGGAACTGCTAGTGCGGGTGCAGTTTGCATTTCATTTTTTAATGCTTCAAACGCTATTTTTGCTTCAATGGTCCATTTTAGCAAATTCTTTTGGTTTTGTAGACCTGGTTCTTTCATGAGTTCTCTGAGTGGTGCTGTTTTTTCTACGTAACTTTCAATCCAATCAGCATTAAAACCTGTCATGCCTAGAAATGTCATCATTTCTCCAACTGTCCGTGGGCATGGAGCTTTGCTAACACCTTCTAACTGAGAAGGTGATATGCCAATGCTCCCTTCTGAGAGTTGTCTACCTAGGTATTCTACTTGTGTCTGACAATACCGTAGTTTTTCTTTGGAGGCTTTATATCCCCCTTCAGCCAGTCGTTCAAGGACTTTCATTGAATCATGATGACAATCATCCAGTGTTGGTGACGCAATTAGAATGTCGTCAACAAATTGAAGCAAAGTGCTATTTATTTCCAATCCTTCTAGATCCTGTCTAAGTGCTTGATTGAACACATGTGGGCTGTGTTTGAAACCTTGCGGTAATCGGGTGTAACTGTATTTCTTACCTCTGTAAGTGAATGCAAATAGGTATTGAGATTGTTCCACTAGAGGAATGGTAAAAAATGCAGAACAAAGATCAATTACAGTAAAAAATTTTGCTTCAGCAGGGATCGCGATTAACAGTGTGAGTGGGTTGGGCATTTCTGCCGAAGATCTGTCTTCCACCACATCATTTATTGTGCGAAGATAATGTACCAGACGGTACTTTGACTTATCTGCTTTTAGAACTGGAAAAATTGGAGTATTACATGGACTTTTTACTTCCACCAACACTCCTGCTTTTAATAGTCCTTCAATGGTTTTGCTGATTCCTTCTTCAGCTTCTGGTTTTAATGGATATTGAGGACGAAATGGAAGTTTAGCATTTGGTTTCAGTTCAACTTTAAAAAGGGTTAGCGGATTTCACTAATCCCACATCTGTTTCATGTTTTGACCATACTGAATCAGGAACTTGTTTTAACATGTCATGCATCAATGGATTTTCATCCAAGTCATCTTTTTCTTTTTGTCTGTTCTGTGTCATTAACTGGTACTGTTACCACCTGTGGTTTTGCTGTCATAAAAGTTTCATTTATTATTTTAATCATTGTTGCATCCTCTGATTGGAAAATTAATGGGCTTTCTGTTTGTTCCCATTTAATCTGTGTTGCTACTTTCATCATTGGTCCGAGGTCTTTGGCATGAAAAATTTTTATTTACAAACAATGTTATGTGTGGTACAGATTCTGCAACATTGTACCACTGAGAAATGAAATCATTCATCTCTACGTTGAGCGCTGCTCCTTGTCTCCCAACAACAATGTATTGGGACACAAGGTTCACCGCTTACCTTGTGTTTCTTTGTCCCATTGTTCTTCAAACTCTGTGCTTTTTCGAAATGTCATAGTACATTGTGCAATGATAGTCTAGGAGTGGTTTTTTAGCATCAGGAAGTTGTATTTGAATATACTGTCCCCATTTAGAATTTTCTTCTTCAATCAAGTTATTAATGTCTCCTAGCCAATAAACTTTAGCTTCATGTTGTTGCATGTACATTTGAAGATCCAAACCTTCTTTTTCAACATACATACCTTGAGGAGAACACCAGATTTTTATCTTTAACTTGCATAGAGCGTCTCTTCCCAGCAGATTAATCGGTGTTTGATCAGATACCAAAATTGGTATTTTTATTTCATTGTCATTTGTTGCGAGTCGAACAGGAGCTGTCATTTGGATTAATTGTCTTGTTCCCGAGAACCCTACTGTTGATACAAATTTATCAGACATGGGGAGATGCGTTGCATAATTTGGACTTACACAAGTATAAGCTGCTCCTGTATCGACCAACATTGGAGTTTCTTTGTTTTCAATTTGAATTTTCAATATTGGTTCGTCTTCAGCACCTGTGGTTAGAATTGGGTACTGACTGTCTCCCCTAGGGTCCTCTGGGCATCCCTAGTATCCAAAATTCGGTGGATTGTATTGGGTTGGTAAATTTTGTTGTACGGTACATCGTATGGGACTCCTTGTGAGTCGTACGGGGTTCCCTGTTGATTATATGGAACTGTTTGGTGATTGTATGGAGCTGTCGGTGGACCTGGTCTGGCTCTGCCACGCGGCCGTCTTTGAAATGAGTTGTCTCCATATCGACATTGGTCAGCATGATGTCCAAAATTACCACATGTCCAACATGCTCCAGGTGCTCTGGGTGGACCACCACGTCCCCTGTTAGGCCATGAGGGGCTTCTTTGCTGTCTTCCTCTAGGCACAAATGGACGAGAGTTCCATGGTTGTGGGAAAACATTCACCACTGGTTGAGAAGGTTGAGTAATTTGTGGAGGTGGAGTGTTCATTTGTGGCGCTGAGTTCACTGAGTTAGGAAGGTTGGCTACATTTGGGGTGGGATGCTGGTCCCCCCTTACCACTGTAGCCTGAGTTGTTGTCTTGTTTTTTCCTTGAAGTTCTCCAAGTTGCAGTTGAGCCAGTTTCCGTTGGACATTTTTGTCCTGGTCAGCGAGTCTTTGTTCATCTCTTCTGTATTTTTCTATCGCATGCACCACATGGTCGCGAAATTCTTTGTGCGGCATTGACATCAGTGCCACCACCTCTTCAAGTTTGGTGCGCACTGGTTGTGGCATCACGTCCACTATTGATTTCCTAAACACAGCTGCAATCATTGGAAATTTGTCAACATCATACTCCATGTCCTCATTCCACCTTCTCAGTTGTCTGGCAACATAGGATGCTGGATTCTCGGAGTCACCGATTGGTTCCCCTTCCATGGTCTTAGGGTCCACTTTGTTTGGAAATTCTGCCCTCAAGGCTGCCCATATTGCAGTTCGACATGCATTAAATTCAATTCCATCTGCACGTTCCTGAAGCATCCAGGGATGGTCCTTCAAAATGTTCTGCATGGTGGTAGTTCCAAGAACTTTTGCAAAAATGGCTTTAATATCTCCCAGTGCCATGATTCTGCCAACTGTCTCTTCTTCAAATACTCTTATCCATTTTCCTGCACCGTTATGAATGTCTGGCAGCCGCGAGACTAAGCCCGACCAGATCCGTCGAAGCAAATGGCAAGTATTGGGCAACATCACCTTTCAAAATGATTGGTAATTGTTTAGAAGGGTCGTAACAATCAGGTTTGCGTATGTCAGGTCTGGGTCTCAAATTGTATTCTCTTTGTTTTGGGGCTTGATGTGGTATTTTTTATTGGAGTACTTGTGCATAGAGCAGCTGCATATGCTCCGTTATCATTTTCATATCCTGGTTCCTGCTCAGCGAATCGTGAGAGGCTTTCATCAATTTCCATTTCCACTTCCTCTATCATTGTATTATTTTTTTCACGTTGCAATTCAAGGCCATTATGGTCTGTGCTTAACCAATAATCGTTTCCGGTTCTGCGTCTACTTGCATGTCCAGCATAACAGTCAAGAATTTTGTTGTTCCCAACTGTACGTGTTGTAGAACATCCAGGACCAGCGGTTTGGATTCCCGCTGGAATTGGTGGTATTGATGTAGAATGTCTACCAGCTGGCTTATAGCCATGTAGGTTTACGTGTGATGTCGGTAGTTGCACGCTTTTAGTCTGCTTCTGTTTTGTGACACACTGTTGTGGAGGTGAACATTCATCATCTGGAGAGCTTAAGTTTGTCTCTGTTGCACCTCTAGTTGGAAGTGGTGTTTGAGCTACTGATGGTAGTGCTCTGTGTACTGTGGATGAATTGTCTGACTGAGCTTCTAGGTCCGTATTCTGAGATTGATCAACATTACTTTGTCTAGAATTCATTAATTCGTCTTCATTTTTGTATCCAAAATCGCCTTTGATGTTCAGAACTCCTGTTAGGGTTGGATACAATCCAACAGGACTCATTTTGTCATCTTTGTATTTTTCATAGTTGTTCTTGAGCTCAACAAGCTGTTGCTTTAAGTTCTTTCTGTATTTTTCACCTTCTTCCTTGAATAGTTGTAAAATGTTTCAATTCTAATTCTCTTTTAGCTTGTCTCATTCTTACTTTTGTCTTTTTGCTTTATAGTCTGCAATTCGGATTTCCATTTGTTCACAAAGGGATAAGTCAAAGCTCCCATTCTCTGGCCATGGGTTTTGGAGTCCTCGTGTTCTCTTTTGCCACTTCTGTGAAATTTTTGGTATTTGAGAAGCATATTCTGGGTTCTTTGAACCAACGATCACAGTAGGTATGTTGCTCATCTTGTTTGTTGTAAGTAGTTGTTTCACTATTTAATTCAGTTAAGTTTGAACAAAATTTTTTTTTATGAATTAGTTATTTTAATTATTGTACACCTTATATTTGTTCTTTTTATTATTATGTGTTATTGTTGCTAAAAATAGTTAAATTTGTAATATATTTCTCAGCAGCAGTGATGGTTATTTGGAAATTATTATTTGAGTAACTTCAAGCCTTATACTTCAAACTTTTCCTGTTATAGGCAGAGTTGAGAGAAAAAGAAAAAACTTTGCTTCACTGTAGTCCGAAATGAGCAAAGGTGGGGGCTAGGAGGAGCAAAGGAAGTGGGTTGTCTTTAGACACTTTGGACTACAATTGGGTGTGATCAGTTTCGGGTCCCGAGGGGTCCAATGACGTGTGGTTAATACTGGAAAGGGACAGAGTGAAAAAGAGAGAGAGAGAGCAAGGATTCAAGAGGGGCGGGGGAGAACGAGAGAGAGAGAGAGGTGGGACGGTGTGAGAGGGAGGGATCGGAGGTGGAGCGGTGGGACGATACAGCGAAGAGGAGTGATAAAGAGCTGAGGTGGAGCGGTGCGAGGATGGGACAGGAAAGGAGAGAGAGAGAGTGCGGGTAGAGAAGGTGGGGGTAGTTGATTTCCTGCCAAGAGACGCTTGGCAAACTGTCAGAAACTCTTTTCTGTCTCTCCAAAGTTTTCTAAAGTTTGTGCACTTAATGACAAGTAATATGTATATTGTTATATTTATAAATGGTCAGCAAAGGTACCCAATATAAACAGTTGCAGACAAAATTAGCACAATTTCAACTTTTCAGTTGAACACAGCAATTCACAGTTTCAACGGAACTTTGAAAGCAGTTAATCATTTAGTAAGCCAAAACATGCACTTTCAGATTTTTGCAGAACATACAGTGAATGATCAACTTCACGACACACAACATACATTCCCAATTATTCAGCCATTCATCATTCATCTCATCAACACTCATCCATTTAATTATATATTTTATCGTATTTATTCCTTCTCCTACGCCTCCCCGGGGATGATGAGTATTTATTTAATTACTTATGTTAGGAATTGACTTAATATATTTAGTTGCAACAGTATAATAATAGAAATTTAGTTGGCTACTGATTTGTTTAGCCGCTGTCCAATTTTTAATGTGTGCACACAATTGAATATGTTAGGACATTCGTTATTTCAGTCATGACATCAGAATCCTTACAGTCCTATTCTAGAGATCTCAACAACAAAATAAAAGAACAAATACTGCAGTTTAACTCACATAATACTTAGAGCTCTTTTTTCAAATTCTTAAGGCTTTTTTATTCACAACCTTTACTCAATTTTTTTTTTTCAATAGGTCACACAACTTGAATATAACAGGCCCCCATCTCTTTAACTTGAAGAACTTTTTCCACAAGCAAAAAGACAGAACAGAGCCGTGGTCCTCCTGGTAGGCTGACACGGTCCGACAGACCTTTTGACCTTTTTCTTAGCGCTTTTTCATCAACAACATTGGGATCCCATTCTCAGCTTCTTTTTTCTCAATAATCTCAGTTTCTTATTTCACAATAATCTCAGGTCACCCTAGAGAAATCTATTATTTCTCTCACTAAAGACTCATTCTCTCTCTCTGGAGAGAACTGAATCTAGAGAGTTCCGTCGCTTTTGACCAGGGAAGGTTCGGAGCTCTCCTGACCTGTTCACTTAGAGATCGCCACCCTACGATCTCTCTTCGTGGATTCAGCTGGTTCAAAGTTTACACATATACATGGCCTCTTGCCATATTTAACAAATCTATTTACTTATTAGTCAGCTCAGTGAAAGTGCCTGTTCCGAAGAGCTACACCAGACTGGCTGATATGTGGCAACTTATCATGGAAATAAGTCAAGATTTCCTGCGTTACCATCGCCAAACAGGGCGAGAACCAGACTGACGAGGTGTTTATTTTTCCGAGCCGCAAGTCCAAATGTAAGAGATAACTATGAGTCTCAAGGGTTTTTGGCAGCTCGATCTTTGCGCAAAGATAATCCGCCGTCCATGGCAAGCAGAAAAGAACTTCATCACATTTTTAGCACTTCAGACTGCCAGCAGACAGGAACCCGCTCAGTATTTAACAAGTGAAAGAGATAAAAAATGTTACCTCTCTGAGTGATCGGGCCCGGACAGACTCCCCCCCGCAGACAACCTGGAGTGTCGCCTTCACGTCTCCTTAACTTTGATTCGGTTCAATTTGCACGTCGGGGTCACCATTATATTGGAGAATCGAAAGGCGCAAAGCTCTCGAATATAAGAATAAACAATAACTCAGAGACGAGTTCTTACTGCCAGCCACGACGGGTTGGGAGATTTATTAACACGTCTACCACGGATACATCAGAAGCTTAATTCTCACAAAAATCTTCATAAAGTCTCCATAAAATCTCCAAAAAATCTCTTCGTTCTTTGTTCGTCAGCCTTTCTTATAGTTCTCACTGACGTCAGGAAAGTTGGTTTGCGTCAAGACTTCTGGCTGCCCATTGACTGAGTGTGTATTGGAGTTTCCCTGGAATTCTTACTGACCTCTCATCTGAACATCTGCTCCATCTCAGAACTGCAAAATAAGCCAATTAATCACAATTGTTGTTTCTTATCTATCTAAACAGCTTACTTCTCAACCCGGCTTTCAATCCAACTTTTGTACTAGCCAAGTAAAACTAAGGTCAGATCGACCTTTTAGGCGCCAACAGTCTTTCTGCAAAAACAAATCCATAAAAAGTATTTCCGCGCTAACATAATCAATACAACAGGTTGACCTATGGTGTTGCGAGTGCTCCTGTAATTTTCCAGAAAATAATGGATCAAGTACTTCAGGGCATGGATGGTGTTATCTGCTATCTTGATGATATTTTGATAACTGGTAAAGATGCAGAAAGCCACCTGACTAACTTAAAAGAGGTCCTTAAGAGGCTCCAAAGCTACAACCTTAGGGTAAAAAGAGAAAATATGAATTCATGCAAGACAGTGTTTCATATTTAGGACATGTCATTGACGCCACTGGCATTCATCCTATGAAGGAAAAGACAACCGTGATTCATAAGGCTCCAGTTCCAAGAAATGTAACTGGAACTTAGGTCATTCTTGGCTCTGTTAAACTACTATGGGAAGTTTGTACCAAACTTATTTACTCTGATCCAGCCAATATCAGCATTGCTACACAAAGATGCAGGCTGGATTTGTTCAGAAAATTGTCAAAATGCTTTTGAGAATGCAAAGAAGGCTCTTCAATCTGACAAAATCTTGGTACATTTTGATGCAGAGCTACCAATTATCTTAGCATGCTATGCATCTCCTTATGGAGTTGGTGCTGTAATCAGTCACCAAATGAAGCAAAAGACAGATTGCATTTGCATCACGAATGCTAACTAAGAATAAAACTACTCACAAATTGAAAAAGAAGCACTTGGTTTAGTGTTTGGTGTTATGAAGTTTCATGACTACCTTTATGGAAGAAAATTCATTTTTTTGACAGACCACAAACCATTGCTAAAAATCCTGGGACCAAAAGCAGGTGTGCCAACACTAGCTGCTGCTAGATTGCAAAGGTGGGCTCTAATCCTAGCTGCATGCAAGTATGAGATTCAGTACAAAAGATCTGAGCAACACAGTAATCAAGGTTACCGATGAAACCAAGTGTGGATGTGGTGTCAAACCCTATTTACAAAGTATCTTACCTTGACAAGCTACCTATCACTGCAAGGGAGACTGCAAAAGAAACAGACACAGATCCTGTGTCAAAGGTGGTGAAACAGTTGGTGTTAACTGGCTGGCCTAAACATGTACAGGATGAGTTGCTGAAGCCATATTTTCAGAGACGTTTTGAGCTTACTGTTGAAGATGATTGTCTTCATCTGAGAAATTAAGGGATCAGTTGGTTTTTTAACTGCATGAGCACCGCTGGGACATAGTAAAGATGAAATCCCTCACCAGAAGTTTATTCTGGGGCCAGCAGTAGATGAGTGCATTGAACAGGAAGTCAGTGAATGTACTATTTGTCAAAAGCAGCATAGTATGCCTGGTATGGCACCAGTGCATAAATGGAAATGGGCTGCCAACCTGTGAGGGAGAATCCATCTGGACTTTGCAGAGGACCACAAGCAGATGTTTCTGGTAGTTATGGATGCCTGTGCTAGATGTCCAGAAATTATTCCCATGCATACTACTACTTCAGTTAAAACCATTGAAACACTGAGAAATTTGTTTCCTGCTTATGGGTTACCAAAAGAAGTTGTAACAGATAATGGTCCTCAGTTTGTTTCACAAGATTTTGAGTCATTTCTAAAAAAGAATGTAGTGCAGCACATTAAGTCACGTGCTTACCACCCTGCCAGCAATGGATTAGCAGAGCGCTTAGTCAAAATCTTAAGAAGTCACTAGCAAAGAATCGATCTGTAGGTGGTATGACACTTGAGCACTGTGTTGCAAATTTGCTTTCAGGGTACCGAAACACACCCCATACAACTACAGGGAAAACTTCTGCGGAGTTATAACTAAAAAGAACAAGACTGTCACTGATCAGACCCCAGTTCTCTCAGAGAATGCAAAACAAAACGGAACCAATGCTCCCACGTCTTAAGAGTTTTCACAGTAGGTCAACCCGTATTGGTAAAGAATTACAGGGGAGGGGAGAAGTGGTTGAATGGAGTTGTACAAGAAATCTTGGGTCCTGTAACTTACATTGTGGAAGTGAATGGAAAATGTGTTAAAAGACATGTAAATCAGATTCTGGGTGTAAATGGAAATCCAGCTCATTTTACACAGACAGACTTTTTCTGCTGGAAACTTTTGAATGATGATGATCTCGATACAACCAAAGGTGTGGATCAACAGATGGAAGAAAAAACTGTTGGGAATCAACCAAAAGACTTGGAATCACCTCACAGTCAAAAGGAACACTCGTCCAGTGAGGAACCAGCAACCTTCCGATAGACTGAACTTGAAATTGAAACTCTAAATGAGGGTTAAAAAAAAAAAAAGGGAAAAAAAGTGTTTCTTGATTTCAGTTATATTCATATAAAAAAAAAACCTGAAAAATGCTTAATTGATTGAGAGGTATTGATTTTACAGGGGAGGAACTGTGGTGTTCCAGATAAAGAAATTAGTGAACCTCTGTAGGTGGCGCTCTTGCTGTGACTAGAGAGGTGAGTCTAAACCTGTGAAGAAGAGTTGTCTCTTCCCTTCTTGGAAGAAGGGAAGAAGTTGTTCTTCTTGAATAAATGTTGCCGTGTGCTTCTTCCAATCATCTGCTTGGACATCATTTTATTTGAACTAGTG